>UZAF01016189.1:108478-121826 GCA_900617895.1 Haemonchus placei
TTTAGACCATCTCTGAACTATTTCAATGCTCAGTGCCTTGTGAGGGCATCACATACAGCTACTTTGATAGATGAGGGATAGTTTAGAAAAAAATCTAGCAATTCTTATAATCAGTGCCTATTTTTCCGAATAGTAATATTTATAAAAGTTCTGACATCACTTCAGAGTTTTTGAAGCCTTTGTTGTTGCACTACAAGGAGTGGTTGGAGGGTCATCCATAAACATATAATTTCATATGTGAGATTTTCTTTGAGGGAGCAGTTCTGACGTTTTGGACTTAATCGGAAACACGAGCTTTCATGTAGTATTACGACGTTGAGTGGGGAGTAAAGTCGCGATTGTAACACGTAAACAGGCATTTATCCTACGTACTAACCGACTATAATGGAGCATAGATCGGTAGTAGGTAAATTGTTCTTAGAAAAGGCCTAATAACCTGGTAGCTTGGTCTACATGAGTGGATGAACAAGCAAGTTGGGTACTGATTGAATTCTGTCGAATAATGGGATTTACTTGATTCAATAAGAAAATGTTGAAGGTTTATTTACATAATGCGGAAGTTCAGAATGTTTTTTGTGGGTCGGGTCGATATTCTAAGACTTGGCACTTTCTCTGGGTCTCCCAAATGCTGCCTTGAAACTTTTTTTAGCCCGAATTCAATTAGCCAGGAAATTATCGTTCAGTGGTGAAGCTGCTGGGGTTTCTCACCTTTATAGGTTTTTGAAATTTTGTAATTAGCAAGTTATAGGATAATTGCCAGGAGGAAGTAGAGAAGTCTGGTCTACTCTTTTAAAGTTTTTTTTTTGATTTTTTGATGGTTTTAGGTCGATCAAGTGGCAGTGTTCTATACGGGTGATCTGGTCACCTCCCTACAGAAGACGTCCCTGGTCCCTGGGGCTAATGAATGCGTGATCTACACAACAATTGGTGGAGCCATTGGAATACTGGTACCGTTCATCTCGAAAGATGTAAGTAATGGAGATTGTTCAGAATTTTTTCCTCATTCCTCACGTCAACTTATTCATCCTTGGAAACATTTAGCTAAATTCTAGGGAACTAGTGAAGGAAATTGGGTCAGCAAGTGGCTAAAAACTTGTTGAAATGCAAATTTCCTAACGTTCTCTGGGAAATGTTTGCTATTTCCTAGAAATTTGCATTGGTTGAGTTGAGATTGTGCCGCTTATAAGATTGCTAGCGTTCCTCTTGAACGCCACACAACGCCTTCTCGCCCGAGGACTCAAAGAACGACCCCGTGCCTTTGAGATTTCTTGAGATGGAAATCAAAAATTCAATTAGGTAAAGGTCGTTGAGATTCTTGTGATTGAAATGAGTAGAGGAAATACGCGGTGTGGAGTATGGGTAAAAGGCCTTGTTGAATTCTTCTAGGAAGGTATGAATCCTATGGAAAGCTGCGTAGTGAAGGGTGTAATGGGAAGGACTCAAAGGTTCATTCCAGTGTTGGTTTCTAGAGGTGCGAAGCCAAAAGGTAGGGTATACTGTAGGTAACAAGCCGAGATGAGGGAGGTGTGAAATCGAATACACGGAGTGTAGGGGAGTTTATTCATTTTTGAGAGGTAATGAGCATCGTGCCAATTATAGAGTAAATGCTTAGAGCGAAGATGAGGTATTAATAGATGTCGCCGCTGAAACTCGTCCGGTCCAAAGGTCGACATAAGATTATGATGATCGATGAAGGCTGAATCCCGTTAATGCTCATTCCTATTTGGGAGTTAATATGATACCTTCGTGTACCGGCTGGTACTGCAGCTCCCTCCGTAGGTTTAATAGACGTTCAGGGGCCATTTAATTTAGCCCTGAAGGAAAACCAGGTTGGTAAAATGTCGTAGAGGACCATGATCCATGCGGACCATTCCATCGCTTTGAAGAGGAGAGCTTTTGCAATTATTTTCTAGGTTGATGCTGTGCTAGAAATGTCAAATGTAATTGTTAGGAGGTAATTAAAGGGAGGCTTTTTCTGCAACGTTACGCATTCGGCCAAATGACAGCCAGCCATTTCATGCCCTGGTAGGCGATAAAGAAAGGGAACGAATGAAGGCATCGCAAATGAGCGCTTTTTTCAGTCGGCATATTGAAAACTCCCATTCGGAGGCCAGTCGATGTCATCGCATAGAATTTCGTCACGCAATGTGCTGAAAATGGATTTGAAAATTCTGGATTTAACGGAATAGGGTATAGGAGTTAGGCTGTAGGGGTTAGCTCAGTACTTCAGCGCCTGAGGGTTGTACACTCTTGAAAAAGAAATTTAGATCCATTCTTCGCGTGAGCTCTTACAAAAAGCGGTCTTTTAGAAATTCCTCTCCAAACTAAGAGTTACTTGGAAGTTTAGATCCTTTCAACCATCCCTTTTATCTGCCTGATGTGAGATTGTGAGGATACTTATGACGCCATGAATGGCCAATAGCAGCAGGATGAAATCTAGGGTAGAAACTGGGACTGGGGGTCGTTTATGCGAACTGAATGTGCTCTGTGATTTTCGGTCATTCTAAACCCACTATAAGCGCAATAATAGATATTATATGAATAAAAAGTGGGCATAGCTAATGGCTGATGCTAAATTTTATTCTGGATTGCTAAGAAGACAAAATTTCTATTTTCAGTACTATTTTTTTGATCATTTTTCGGCTTGACTCCCAGCTCTAGTGCTCTTTGGCCGTTCTGTCGAAGGGAAATTCATAACACGACTGATGAATGATGGTTTTCTTTGTCTAATACCCAGTAGACGATGGTTAAAGACCGACTGAGTGCTGAAAGTGGTCAGGATTTACCCGGTCGCTAAATTTACACGAGTGGGAATCGCCTAAGGAGCCAGCGAACGTATTTATGGACTTTTGTCAGGGGGTAATTTAGTTCGAAAAGTTTTTGATGTGTGAGTTCTGAACTCAAAATAGTCTTTGGAATGTGATGCGGACGAAAGTAAATGGTAGTATCATTTTAGTTGCTTGGCAACGCCATTGCTATCATAAAGAGAAGAAGGTAGTCCAATTCCTCGAATAGCTTTCGATCTAAGCTATTGTTAGATTAGAGGATTTAGTAGAGTGTTACCATTATAGCTATGCTAATCTAGGTGTAGGGAGAACGTATAAACAAGGGCTATCGATTGGACTGCGTTACATGTGTTTAGGTAGGGGTTGGGAAGCAAGAAGTTCCCAGGCGACGTGTTCTAGTTCGGTGACTATTAGTTGAGAAAGTTAGTACTTCCCTTACTGCGACTGATTTATAGGAAAAGTTCTATGGTCCCAAGTGAACGGCTTCAGGTCCTCTCCCGAATCCTCTCCGGTGACGTGAAAAGAACGTAGGCCAAAGGTTAGCAGAAATTAGGCAAGGGTTCCGACGGTAATGCTAACGGATCGTTTTCTGTGGCCGCTTCGGTGTTGAATAAATGCGCTTTTGATATCTCTGTTATTGCCAATGACTGCTAAAAGCATGGCGCGATCATCTTCTCAACAACTGCGTTCATTGAAATTTGGTTACATGACTTTGCAAGATTTTTGCAGCAGGATGAACTAATTTGTCATTTGGGTTGAGCTGAAGTGGCCTACCGTACGGCTCATGTCATGGCGCTTGTCATAAACAGAAACGAATTTCATGCGACCTGTTAGAACTTCCTTATTCGGTTATCTAAGTCATTTTCTGCATGGATTGAGACCAAATGCTGATGGCTCGGTTGATCGTTGATGAGTGTCGACGCATGAATAATTCCCTGTGTCTATCGCTAACAGACCGGGACATTTTTATGATTGAATGGGTGCTTCGAATTCTGATGCCATGGCATCACCAGTAGGTGTTATGTTCTTTGAGGGAAAAAAGGGCTTCCGAACAAGTGCAGCTTGCGGGGGAGTTGGCGCTAGGCCATAATTGAAATTGGTGCGGGACTTTTCAACGAGAGGCATTTGCACGGTGAAGTGGAAAGCGAAGAGGAAAGGGGAAGGGCAGGAATTTTCTACCAGGATAGTTCCATTTGCGACCTAACAGAGGTGTACTGAGGAATCGTGCTCTGCAGAAAGGAGTCTAGGCCAAAGTACGAGTAATGAGGGGAAGGCACGTTCGGATCCGCTTACCTTTGCCACTCCATTAATAGTAATGAGTAATCAGCTTCCCTTAACAATTCCCTACGTAGCCGATTACCCATTGCTATCAAAGCAAAGTGCTGAGGGTATGCAGTGCCGCCAGTTCCATCGGTCAGGGGAACGATGTTTGGTCGCTGCTTAGTGATAGGCTGTTTTTGGGTTGATTTTTTTTGCTGACTTACAGTAGCTGTTAGGAAAAATGTTCAGAACATTAGCATGGCTCAGGAAACAGCTCCTCGATCCCCTGATAGTGTTTGGTTTCCTGGACACGAAACGACTTCGCTGTTTGTGTCTCACTTACCCTTTCCGCTTTCGGTGGAGGATACCACTGTGATTTCCTCCGGAAGTCTAAGCTTGCCTGTTCAAGCGACAGCGATAACGTTCCACCTATCTAGGGTCGGTTATTCCATTGTGGAGATGTAAGCTATTAAACATACATCAATCAAACCCACGCTATTTGACTGCGTCATTGATTCATAATGAGTGACGCAGTAGCGTGGGCCCATCATAAACGCCTAGTCAACGTGGTGGTTGATCATTCGAGCTAGTGGTCCTATGCCCGGTTGGAAATGGGGGTCGTTTATCCCTCTGCAGAACAATTGTCATTTTTTCACTTCCAGTGGAGTAAGAGAACTTTTTGGGTTGGTTTTGAGCTAGGTATAGTAAACGGAAGCATAGATCACTCATGCACATCCCTCTAGTTCGAATACATGGGAATAAAAATGTAGAGTACGTCTAAGGATATGGATGGCAACTTATTTTTGCTGGGTAATCAACCAGTTCTGGCTTAGAATCTGTCATTTTCATGGAAAAATTTATGTCTCCCGGGGACCCGTCAAGGAATTTGAATCCTTGTTCGATCAATAGGCCTAACGAAAGCGACATTGACGTATGAATGACATTGGAAAGGGCATCGGAAAAGAAAAACAAGTGTGATTAGTCGTGTCTTCTACCAAATCCCTCCTAATAGCGCTTGTCGACCAGGAGATGAACAAAATGAGCCACGACCAAGACTGTGGGGAGTTGCAAATAAGTTTAAGAGCAGAGGCGTAATCAAGTAATTTGCCGAGGAAGTATTTTGGTTGAGCTAACAGGATTATACGGTGACGTGGAGGAAATGATAACTGAGTGGGGCTATGCAAACTAATTGGATGTGATATGACTGTCTGGAGAATCGGAAAGGCTTATAATTGCCACTTAGGGTGCATTTTGGAGTGGAAAGTCATTTTTACTCGTTGAAGGAATATTAGAACGTCTCTGCTTCCAGCTGGTTACGGTCTGGGTGACATTTGAGGAGGAGAAGCGCTCGCGCGGATGAGCGGCGATGTATATCTCACTATAAACGCTAAGGCGTTTCATGTGGGTATGGGTTAAGTCGTGGGGACGTGAGAAAACAACCTAACATTGTGTTTTTTTTTTTAATTTTTACTCTTTTCCATGCTGGAAAATAGGCTCAGGTCCGGTACATTTGGATATTCCATGGATGTTATATTTTTAGCTTACCTTACCATTACGAAGGAGCTAGGGATAATTGAATTTATTCGAGAAGACCGTCAGTTTCCCAGTAACTGCTCTCAGCTGATGGAATTGCACTAGGGGTTTTTCTTAGGTAAAGTACATGTTTACGGGGATGAATTGCGTATTTCAAGCCCTGTTCCCCAGGGAACGGTTCTGCTCCAACGTCGGTTTTATCTAGAGCCCCTACTTAACTAATCAACCAGTAAGGGGGGATCTGTTAAGGGTCTTTGGCAGATGAAAATCAAAATGAAATTAAAGGTCAATGAAAATATTCAGGGTAATTACCTTACTGAGTGCGGAGGGTTGTATAAGGTGTGGCTGGAATGGCTGGAAAGCCTGTGGTAATCGAATGATGCTTTTTTATGAGTTTTTTTGGGATCCGATGAAAATTAATGAATTGCCGGGGTATTGAATAAGCTGTAGGTAATTAGATTTTTCAACGAATAGATGGCGTCATTCGTTCGTCGAACAGTTGTAATGATAAGTAGGGGATAGCACCGGTTGACGATTTAATGAGTAATTTGGAAACTCAAAAATATCTCGGTAAATAACTTATCAAATGAGATCTCGGCGTGATAATTGCTACAAAACTCCCCAAGCAAGTTTACCAGGCTAATTCGAGGGAAGGAGCTCAAAGGCCAAGGATATAGGAGGTTCTCAGTGAGGTGTATCACGTAGGTTATGGGCTACACATGCTAGAAGCAACTGAATTTACTTTGTAAGGAGAGAAAGTATGTTAAAAGCGAAAGCTGCCGATCAAAATTGACTCAATGAAAAGAATGGCGGCAGCTGCAAGTGAGTCAACTAGCCTGTCTAACTGAAGTAGTTCGAAATTAGCATAGCTAGTTGATTTAATTATAGGTGCCATCCCCTTTTCGGGTGTGTACCATTAGGGCTGGACGCGGGAACTGCCCGCAGTAGAGTGGTTGCTCATGACAGTCGCGGCGCAATCACGCGGCGAGCGGCAGATTCGCGTCGAAGCCAAAAGATCCACATATGAATCCCTCAGCGGAGCAAGGATTCGTATTCGAGGATCATTGGCATAAGTTTGTCTGCCAGCATCAGATCAGGCTATTATTCAGGGATGGGCACGAGGTTCATGACTCACCAATGATCCATTATGCTTGACGCATGAGCTTTTATCGGATTTGTCGTGTCAGACATCACCGATTTGAAAGCTTTCGGAGAAAGCCTGCTCTACAAATAGCGTCATCTAATTTCTGTTTTTGGAAAGAAAAGCGCTAAGCGATTCCGAGAATATCTACTGAACAAGAGCCTTAATGGGTTCTGAGAACGGCTCTTTGACAAGAGCATCAAGCAGTTTTGAGCATAGCTCTACAGCAAAAGCTTCAGCAGCAGCTTCACTAAATTCCTTCCCTTCTTCTTAGATCTTGCAGAACGGTTTTTTTCCATAGCGATTCAAGAAGTTCCCTTTTCTGGAGTGAATTAGCTCTTGAATAGCAGAGGTATAATTATTGCTATTCCTTGGCTAGAGGGACGAACGGGGATTCACAATGGTCGTGAACCTTTTCTCACATGCTGCCCTTCTAGCAGTGGGCTGCCGGTACCCGATTTTCCAGGAAAGACAAAAACGGGGACTTAACGCGAGGCCCTTTCCCTAATACCCTGTGTTCTTTTTCTGTAATCCCATCAATTCAAAAGAATCCATCAAGATGATGAAGGTATGGGCATAATGTTACTCATTTTTCTTGGAAGGAATGGAAACGTAGATTGGACTTTGAAGAGGATCCAGGCTTTTTCGGTTCTTCGATACCCATAGAAGGATAGCTTTCCCGTCACCTCTCTGAATTTTGAATGCCCACTGAAGGGTTTCAGAGTCTTTGTTAAGAAAAGCATGAATGTCGATAAGAAAATGAGAGGAAGGAACGGAAAGGAAGAAGAAATTATTCAAATCTCATGTTAATAAATTTTTTGAGGTACGAAATTGGGAGCGGTGAGGTGAGAATAAGAGGCAGTGGACCGAGTTAGTAGAGATTTGAAGGGAAAAGTTCGCATCAATGCATGTCAGCATTTTTCACCAGAGCGCATGTAAATTCTTCAAAATTCCAAAATAACAACACGTTCAGTATCAGTACAGTAGACAGCAGTTGGCTAAAATATGCTTACTTACATACTTACTCACACAGCTATAATGGTAGGCAATAACCAAGGAGTTGTCGAAAAAGATTGGAATTTTCTTACTTATTCACTTATTTATTTTATTTCCTTCCAAGAAGAACGTCACAAAGAGAAGAAGAATAAGGGATTCATTATGAAAATTATCTTGAATGATGAGTTGAAAGTTGAATCTAACGAAATTTCCGTTGAAATCTCGCCATACAGCTCACGTCTTTAAAAACTTCCCAGGATGTGAAAGTAGCAGTTAATACTCTTACAATAACAAAAGAAATAGGTATTAGTCAAAGTAATAAAATTAAGTTTTAGTATTATGGGTAAATATTAACTCGGGAGCGTTCCCATCCCTATCCTGGTGAAGTCTTTAGCAAATGCAACCTCGGACAAGTTCGGGCCAGTTGCGGTCAAAGCATTAGCTGAGTAGACGACGTTTGTTTAGTAACTAATAAAGCAATGTCGTCCAACATTGATGGAAAGTCGCCAATAGATGGACAAGTCGTCCAGAAGATAAATGAATGGAGATTCATATCAGACGTGACGAGCTTTGGCTAGAATATATAGATTAGATGTCGGCCAAGGATTTCTCCGACATGGCGTGATAGCCCATAATTATGACTCTATTTTTAGTAGATCTTTCAAGTGGGGGGTGGAGGATTGGCGANTGTGCGGTACGCATTTCGTTCTACCGGGAAAACGATTTTGTCATAGCGAATGCCAGGTGTTTGAGGTGGTCATTGGTCTTTGGTCATTGTATTAATCATTACGTCTAGGTCCCATATCCCTCATAAAACTCTCAAAGGCAGTTATAAATATCAGTTCCGAAGTTCTGAATGCTTCAGGAATCACCGCTAGACCGAATAAGGCTCTTTGCGGTTGTACCACTAGCTTGCAGAGACCTGAGGTTCGATTTGAGCACTACACCAAGCACTGCCTACGTCCATACCCCTTTTAGGCCCTTTTTGCCTCTAAGTAGTTGGGCATTTCAGCGAACTTACTCGAGATCTCTCCTGTTAAGTGGCAATAGTGAATCGAAAACGAAAGGCGATGAAGTGTGATCAACTGACGAACATAGGTGGTTTAAAGAAAACAGCCGTCTGACATACTTCTCGGCTACTAAGTCATGCCACGCCAATCCGTGACGGGTGTTATGTGAAGCCGGCTAATCAGAAAACAAAAACAGAAGCCCTCGACGTACTTTTTTCTACGTGACTGCTATTCTTCTTTTGGTTCGCCTACTACTTTTGAAAGGATTGTTCCGTTATCGGTGTGCTGTTTGTTATGGCTTGTTTTTCCGACGTGTGAAGGATGGAGAGAGAATGATGTCGAAAATAAGTGGAAGGGATGTTTACGAAAGACAAACTGACTTTGAGTGGGAAGGATGAGATGTTTGACATCGACCAGTAACTATGAAAGATGCTTTGACAGGCTTTCATTTGAGATGGCAAAGACATCCCATTACCTACTCTTAGAAACAATGATCTCTTTGGATAGCTGGTGATGAAATAAGAGTTCTTGTCCTTTTATATAAGGCAGAAGCCCAGCTGCTTCGATGTAGCAATGGACGGTGGCTGGTCGCTCTGGCCAAGACAAGATCTTGAGTAGAGCTGAATACCTTCTCCGACATGATCTTGGTCCTGTCGGACAGGATAGGGTTTTTGGCCTCACATCTATGCTACACCTTAGAGAAGCGCGTCGCAAAATCATCATACAGCTCTGAGTATTGGTGAAAAGATTCTATGGAGGGTGAATATCTAACCAAAGGACAGCCATCCGTGGGTGTTTGTAATGGTGACGGATTTTTAGAGCCAGGCGCAACCTTTGATCTGTTCTTAATTGACCTGACGCGTGGCCACCAGAACCTTATTGAAACTAATTAATCCTTAATAGTATTCAGATATCGGGGTTTCTTTTGGGGCTTCCAAGTATAATATTTAATGAACAAAATTAGGTTTTGATAAAATAAAAAGGTGTCCTCCAGTAGATATGTTTAGATTGATAACGTTGACGCTAGCTTAGACTGCGGTAACAACGGATACTTCATCGAGACGCTTACTTTAAGCTTCAATAATGTCATTACTGTAATAGATGTAAATGGAACTGTACTTAGGTTGTACTTTTGGGTTGACGTAATTCCTGCCACGAGTCTTTGGCTGTCAGCGGTGCAGAGAAGTGTGGGAAGATAGCGCTTTCTAGACTATACACCCAAGAATTCATCAGTCTTACAGTTAACTACATAATCATATCAGAATAAAATCAAATCACTGGGAAGGAAAGAAATGGCTTCAAGTAACTATATTTGCTAGTATGACGTGTGGTGACTATAATTAGCACAAGCCCCCACAAGTTTCCGGAACCACACATTGAATGGCTGAATAAGCTCTAGTTATAGTTACGGAAATGTTCAGTCCGAGTTGTTTGCCCTTTTTTGCTTTTGGTGTTGTTTTTGTCGGCTGCCGTTATGGGCAACACCTCTATTGAAGCTGGTGCCAAGTGGGGTATGCTCCATAATAGGGGTATAGACCGAATCACAATTAAAAAGTCCTGTAATTGTTTCTGGGTATTTCGTAGGAAAAATTAGCATTCTTCCGGAAAGACACTTCCAGGAAAGTTCATGCTGCATGAGATGAGTAGGTTAATAGAGAGTAAACAACGAATGAATCCTAAACAGTCTAGCGTAGGAGTGGAGGGACGGGCTGACGCCTTGGTCAGTGGCTTTACTGCAGATCAGTTTTTTTCGCTAGTCCCCTACAATTTTTCAAGACAAAAGGATCAAAAACGTGCTTGACTGTGAGCTGTCATTTGATATGAGCCCCTTGATATTATCATTCACAGATAGATGAGGAACACGAGCATCATTTATAAGGTAATTTGAAGAATTTGCTTCAATAGGAGAAAAAATATCGAACAAGAGGAACATTTGGAGCCCGAAAAACGAAGATAACTCGTTTTTATATTTGCCAATCGCAGCATTGGTGAGGGACCTTCTCAACTCTGATATATACCTGTTTAACCTTTTGACGACAATGGCCCCCACTGGTGGGTGCCACTATGACTGGCACATGGGACATTGTTGCCCAATTTTAGGAGCCACCATTTTTTCTTATTTCTTACCAATTGCTGAATTCAGTAAGCCAGTAAAAGAAGTTTCTCCTGGGACAGTGGCACCCACCGGTGGGTGCCAGTCGCGCGCGAAAGTAGGGGAGCGTGTTCCATGGGCACGTCACGTCGAAATCCGCATTGTCGTCAAAGGCTTAATTAGGGTTCCTTGACTTCGACTGATATTACGGCGTCACCCCCAGAAGAATGGACCGGACAGCTGTTCGTTGGCGTAAAAACTGTGGCTAGGAACTCATCTCGAATTCATGAGCTTTGATTTCTCATCCGATTCGCGTGAATTATGCTTTGCCCAGGGTTGCCCAGGATCTTATCCACTGATAGAATGTTATAAGTAGGAAATGTGGTGGTCAAATCTTGAACAGCTGAAATGAACGAGTTTCGGATTTCCCGATTGGGTTTCAATGAATTACTCGCCCTGCCTTCATTGAAGTTTTGTTTTGTTATTAAAACAAAGCTTAAGGGCGAAGCCATATATTTCATAGGATTGCTCGATAGCTAAATCGATTTCCGTCTATGTTTTGAAAACAGCGAATATGAGTTTAATTGAAAGCTGTTATCACCCGAGGGTAATTTCGAGTACCAGAGGAAGTTAGGCTTTCAAGTACTACGGTGGAAAAGGTGGAAAGCATTCATTAGATGTTTTTGAGTTGTTATCGACAGGCTGTCAGCGAAGCTTGGAAGTGACTAGTGGTGGGGAAATGTATTCTTTTCTTTGTTTTGGTTGAATTGTTGAATTTGGTTCAAGTGATTCTGCTTGAAAAACTTCGAAAAGAAGCCTACTCACTGGTTAATCTACCGTAGTTGTGAACAGCTGTGAAATAGGAATTAAAGAATTAAAGAGCAAAGCAACCAGCTAGGTAATTCATGAAGTAGCAAGTTGAAGATGTAATTTCAAGTAGGAAAAGAAGTGTTCCGTAGCTTCTTCAAGGAAGACATGAACATAGCGGAAAATTATGATGCTAATTCGTGTAGGGGAGCATCTATTTTGGGCTGCTAGTAATGTGGAGACGTGAGATTGACTGAGTAATGATGTTATGTGACGCAGTGTAGTAAGAAAGTGATCCAAAAATAAATATGGATTTCCTGAGTGCTTGATTTAATCAGGCAATGACTAGTAAGGAGTTTCTACGAAAAACTCGTCATTGAATTAGTCATTTCTCTTACAGGAGTATGATTTCTTCCAAAATCTCGAGATGCATGTTCGAGCAAACTTCCCACCGCTCTGTGGACGTGATCACTTGGCATTCAGGTCTTACTATCATCCATGCAAGGTTTGTACTTTATTTATTACTGTTGTTATTTTTTGTTATTTTTATTTTATGACTTATTGTTATTCTTACTATTGTTAAGGGGTCTGTAAAATATTCAAGTACCAACAATTTAAGAAAGCGAAAGCTTTGAGTTCATTTGGAGCTTCACTTTATGGTTACAAGGTCTTAAAAATTCTAATAAGTAGTTGCATAGTAAATATTAATTGATTGATCAAAATTACTAGAATAGCAAATATAGATTTGATAGTGTAGATTTCTACGAAGGGATGATATTGATGGTATAAGTGATCAATACTTTTCAATTTAGTTTGAAGTAATTAAGTAGTAGTTTCAAAAATGTTTACGGAACTGAAATAATAGCGATTCAATTTCGACTAATGTTGATAGTGGTCATTATTTTCTCTTAACTGGATTGTCAGCTTATTTCAGAACGTAATTGACGGCGACCTTTGTGAACAGTTTGGTTTGATGGATACGGCCGCTCAACGAGAAGTGACGGAAGGCCTCGATAGGACTACCAGCGAGGTAATTTTACGCAGAAACTTAGTTTTTAAGTTCGCATCTCATCATGTTTTTAAGTTCAACAGATTCGATTTTCCGCTAATTATTCTTGGAATTTGAAAAGTGTTTTTTCTTGTTGCTAATTATCTCATGGAATATAGCTTTTCCTCTGAATCAGAAAGATAAAAAAGTTGATTAAAGGAGCTGAAGCGTAGTATGAGGAGAGACGGGGGAGTGAAGTAACTTTATGCGTTTGATTTTGCTTATTCATAGTGTCCATTTTCATAATTCTGAAGATTATTCGGTTGGTGTTGATCATAGGGAGAGGAATAGCCGAATATATGTAGATCTGAGGGATTATTCGGAGGTGTAATTCCCCTGCCGTAACAGTTTTTCTTTTTATACTTTCTACCGTTAGCAGGTGTGCCTATCGCGTTAAGATTGGAAGTATAGCCATATAGCGGACTCGCGGGCGCATGTTCCGGGGATCGAATCCCGCACCCATACCCACTCAAGCCCACCAGATCTTCCGTACCTCCGCGTCGTTTAATAGATATTAGACTCGTCGAAGAGCATAAACTCACTGACTTGTACATCGGCTGGCCGCCTCAAGTCCTTGTATAGGCACCATACGTAGCCAGACCGCCATTACGATTCTGAATGGAAGCCGAGTGCAGGGACGCATTCCAGAAAGCGATTGATTAAGATCAATATATA
>UZAF01016190.1:10984-21290 GCA_900617895.1 Haemonchus placei
CTCTGAAGTTAACCAGGTTCTTTGTGTGACCCTTTCAATGACTCGGTAAAGACTCGAACAGCCACTTCATCCTCTTATGAAGTAATCAGCTCTATGGGACCACAAAATGGGATCAGTTCCAGGATAGTAGTAATCGGGGTACGAACCTTCTAAACAAGGAAAAATCTTATAGAAGTGAGCCTCACGAAGGTTTCCCTCAGTTAGAATTGCGGAAACAATGGAACAGATTTCTTTATATAACCATGCACGTATCGAGTAAAGAATAAATAAACGGCAAACAACGATTAACTTAAAGTAGTCGATCACTAAAAGTGAACGGTTCCGACTATTTGAATTTTCAAAAGGAACACAACAATTGGTGGTAAGCAAAGGTCCATACTGAGCCGCTGAAGATGTCAGTTTACTCGAAATCTTTTAATCTCAGAGTGGTAGTTCACTTACAAATCGCTATTAGCACAAGATAGAGCAGCAGTCCATTTACCGCAGCGTCGAGGTTTCCAGAGAAAAGGACGAAATGGAAGGGTAGCCGAAAAGGTAAGATCTGATAGGCTCTTACGAGTAAACTGTTATGTCCCTACTCGGTCCCTACGGATGCTACAGAAGTGTGCCCAAAAGGCAACGGGAGTATGAATTGCTGTGTGCAACGTTAGACAGTGCTTTAATGAAATGCCACGGCAACCACGCCACACGTTGGTCCGATGACTTCAAAAAAAAAGAGGGAACGGGACGAGCGTTATCGGTCGCTCATCGATATGCAAAGCCTGGTGATCACTCGGGTGGTAGTAGTTCCTGAAATCGTACGAAGTGTTCGGAACCGGCACTGAAATGGGCTCATGTTTGTCTTTCAGTTATGCATTGACTGTCACTTGGAAGAGGTTGAATACATGGTTTCGAAGAAGAAAGGATTGGATCTCACGAAAGTAGTGCATTACCTTAATGGTGAAAATTTTTGAAAATCGTGAACACGGTACCGAAACTACATAAACATTACTAGTCTAGCACGAAGTAATCGGCCCTGTAAAGATAGAAACCTTAGTTGGTGTCGACGAATATTTTTATCGATGCGAGACTCGGTCCCAGGGTAATATCTGAAGTAGAGGCTCTCGGGGATCAACTTTTGCACCTAATCTCTATCCGCAAAACATCCGTGCATTCCAGTAATGGAGTTCAACCCAACGTGTAGGCTTTTACTTCGGAGTCGTTTCATCGAGAAAACAGCATTGGCTTCCCTCCAATTCACATTTCTGCGGGCTCACTCTTGAACTATTTTTATATTAACGAAATGGTGAAGTAGTACAAAAACTGTTCCAAAGTCATGCTGCAGAGATGTGAAATTTATGGAAGTCAGGGCCACCCATCCATTGGAATGAAATTTGATAAAAGTTGGAATCTGACATAAGAGTTCACATGAACTTGAAAGAATTTCCGATCAGGGAGCAAGGTCAATACACATTTGGTTCCGTAAATGCTATGAATATTTACAGTCCTATCAAGAACCGATTATGTTAATATTAGTGTGAGTATGTGGTATGAAGTTCATCATAACCTCAATATATGGGAAAACGTTTCCAGTGAGAAGCATTGGCGAGAATTGAATACTGACACTCACAGCGACGATGTAGGAGAGGTACCCGGTTTAAAAAATGTGAAAGGCAGCAAATTAGAAGTAGTTAGCGGGGCAAAGGTATATTCACCGGGTGAAGTTGAGCACAGCAAGTGATTTACATGACAACAGCGATAGAATGTTTGCGGCTGTGTAAAGACGCCCAGGGCTTGAAGTAAATTTCGGGCGCGGTTGACCATCTGATCGAGCTGATTCACTGCACCAAAGTTATAGGTACAGGTGACTAAGCCGGGGGAGATGCCCATGCGCTTCCTTACTTGGAAGATTCACACAAACATTTCGAAATGGTGTCTACCTTTGAAGGAAACGATTTTTATATCTAGCCAATGCATTTACTTTGTAAACAAGTCTTGTAGCAACTTGATGATCTGAATATAGCGAATAAGGTTTACGACAAGATTCAATTGGCAGACTCTATAGGTGAGAAGACACCGTTATATCACCTCATCCTAGCTATCAATGCTAACTCATTTCATTGATAAGGGTTATACGACTACATGGCAGTGGGTGAGCAGCGTCTCTCTGGGATGAGTGAAAAGGCGGGCACCTGTAGAGTGAGGAAAACCATCAGGACCGGAAACAAATCACTCAAGACGATATGGTTGTTGGGAATGACTTCTGACAAGCTTAAGCAAGGTGGATGTGAAAATGGAATAAAAGTAATCCACGTGAATTGAAGACACAGAGCTGCTGAGCAGAATAGGGAGGACCTGAACTGCTAGACGATGTTTTAGAAAAATTCAAAAATCGAGAACAAAGCGTAAATACAGTATTTCGAAGACTTTTCAGAATCCACCCAATGGGATAAACCAGTACGGACTAAACAGTGAAAATAAACACCAGCCAAGTAATCAGTGGGAAACAGGAGGTGTCAGAGGCACGCAAACGACAGCTGACACGACATATAGTGTGATTTGAATACATCATCATTCATGTGGGATTTCAAACTGTGGATACAGTTAGTAGAGTTTAAGGGGCAGTGACCAAGCGGTTGGACGACTGCCTGCTCGAGAAACTGGCCAGCATTCATGTTAACAGCGGGAGGGATGGACATTGAAGTGCTCCGCTCAGCAGCTTCCAAACATCTCGCTCCCTGCACTACAGCGTAAGCCGAGTGGGGGAACAACCGCAACCGAGGTCTAGGAGTGGATAAGAAGTGAAAACATCAATGAATGGCACTGATTATGACACTCCAACTATGGAGGAGAGTGTAGTTTTTATACGCGATAGATTCACTGATAACGTATGCGTTCGAAGTGATTTCCCAAGAATCAATCAGCCAACGCGAAGGAGTCCATCCACAAACCTTTTTCTTGTTATCTTTTCGTCCTTCCTTCACGCGGTTGTTGTAAGGAGTAATTATTTGCTGCCAGTGTTCCAAATTTCCGGGATTTTCTGAGGGCCCTGGATCTCACGTCGGTCTTTTGAGAGAGTTCAACAACGTGGGCCAGCACTACATCAAGCATATAAGTGATTAGTCAATGCAGCCCTCTGCACTTGTGGTATTAAGCGAATGCAGAGATCAAGATTCGACTACCTTACCTGACAACTCTGCTTCAGAAGTGAAAAGCAAAGATGTAGTAATAAATAACATTCGTCTTAAGCGAATTTCAAGGACCCAGTAGTAATCCCTTCCTTGGTGCCACAAAACCTGATAAATAGCTGTTTCTTGGCTGAATTTCAAATTCAGCATCTCAAGAGATAGTTTTGGCTATTGAGACCTCGTATGTTTTCCCCTGGTGGATCTATTACCAACTTTTTTCTTACCAAGAAAGATTTCAACTCTTCAAAGAATGACATATACAATTCAAAAGGTAAAACTGCTTAATAACTCCTCCAAAAAAGTTAAGAGCTTCAAAATTTGTTTGGAAATAGTTGCAGGTGAAGCACGCCTCTGTCCGCATAGCATTAAGCGCCCCCGTAAGGCACACGAAGTGCTCTACCTTGTCAGATGCGAGATTGGTTTGCTTGCCGAGTTTTCTCGACTTCCTGGTATTCATCCATCCAGGAAAGCGTCTCATTAGTAATATTGTTCGCGCTTATTGCTCTATCATAAGACAGAATTATCTGCGCATGCATTATAAAACTTTCCTTTGTTTTCCACTTAAAGCCCTTAAAAACACACTTGAGAAATTGCTCAAAAGGTATACATGCGAGGGAGTTGATCTTGATGAAACAATCGGGAAATGTGCAAAGAAAGTATGCTGATCGCAAATTTCGTAAATTATGCATGGCGCTTCCTTACAGCCATAAAGCAATGAAACAGTTGTCTTGAAGGCACACTTCACGATAAAAATGGTTTCTGAGATTTCCTCACAGAATGACTTTAAGGTACCCTCGTATATCATGTCTGGCGCTATTAGATCGGAAGACGGCCTGCTTAGGGAGTTATAAAAGCTCAAAGATTGCCCCATGTAGATCCTTGGAAGAGCTTCAGAGGCATCGTAGAGGCTGCACTAATCGCCAGGGAACCGTGTAGGAAGTTCAAACAACTTGTCATGACCCATAGCAACAGTGAAAGGCAGTTCTGTACAGTTCTGGCTTGATGTGCTCGGCTACTGAAATCTTGTCCGAATAACCGTTCCATGTTATTTTCATCATGGCAATCTCGTCCAACCCCTTCCCCTACTTTTGAGAGGCCATATTTTTCTCGAAATCGGCGATTTTTCTTGCTGTCTTTACTTCCGATGAATTATTCCTAACCTATGCTTCAGTTTCTCGAATAAAGACAGGAACATCAAAATTGTCGTGAGCTGTGCCTTTATTACTGAGCATGGTAAATGAGGATAGATCCAAATTTCGACAGGACAGGTCAGCACTCATTTGCTGCTAAACTGTCGACTAGTTTTTACATTTCAAACCATAAAACAATCACATCCCTCACGAGAACAATCACATTTCACGAGATCAAGCACTTGTTTTCAAAGAACTTCTAGGCTTAATAAAGTCTCAAGCCATAAAGTTGTCTGTCACTGACAAAGGAGGAGAGGCTGTAAAGATTCCCAGACAACTTGACTGTGGAATAATAGAACACTATCTGGGAGAGACCTCTCTCTACCGCCGAGCTTCTGCGAAGGAATTCCAAATGTATTATAGTTTCGAGACTGAGCCAGATGTGGGTTTCAGTAACACAGCAGCAGGATTGAGTCCAACCTTGATGACAGGCTCAAACTCGAGTCGCCTTGTTGTCCAGTTCGGTATCTGTTCATAAAGACACACAAGTTCTTAGATGCAGACGACATGGCTTCAATCAATCTCACTTCCNTAAAAGTCCGCCCTATAATAGGCTGCGTCGGTGGCCCTACTGACCGAATCGCATGGTTTCTTAATATCATTCTAAATCAGCTTCTGATCTTCATTCTTTACCGTCTCATTAACGCTCAAATATTTTTGATCGTCTTGACGCACTGCACCCCAGTGGTTCGTGCGTTATGGAATCCCTTGAAGTAGGAGCTCTCTATACAAATGTCAGCAGTGGGTCTGCTATGGAAGCCATATTCGAGCTTCTTGACCAGCACTAACGCGATATTAGTATGCGAGAGCTGTCTATATCCAACTGATGACACTAGTAAAGAAGTGCCTCAGTTGTAAAATTTTCAAGTGGGCTGGGAGGTATATCGCTCAAACTAGAGGCTTGGCTATGGCAAAGTTTGGCATAGATTGACATTGGCTTTTGGCTATAGCATTTATGGGCAAGATTGGAGCGTCTGTACTTGAACACCTGCCCTTACTTTGCGCAGGTATATAGACGACTGCTTCATAGTTTGTGCGACACAGGAAGAAATAGATGTGTGTTTCGGCCTGCTGAACTCACAACCAGAGCACATTAAGTCGACACGGGAGAAATTTGCTCCCTCTCGTGAACGTTCAAGTGAGGGCACAAGGCGATATGATTGTTACGAAGTGGCACAGGAAATCCAGCAATGAAATATCATCGTCCATTACCACTCAGCTCAACCTTTTTACATAAAGCGAGCGGTTGTTAGGAATACGTTTCGCACCGCTAAGAAGGTTTGCATTGTAAAGGATGAGCGATAAGAGTCGATTAAAATGACATGCGATATCGCTCAGATGAATGGCTACTGCAGCTTTTCGACTACTCGAAGAGCTTTTCTGGCAGCGTGATCCTCAGAAATAGTAGTACCCCGAGAGATGGGAGGCTGGGAGATTGGTACCATGCCCATATCTTCATGAGTACAGACCACCGGAGATTCTAGGATTATTGATGGTCGGGTCACCTCGGCAATCATTGATATTAGAAATTAGAAATAACAGAAATACAGAAGAAATTAGTGAGTGCCAATGACAGAAAATTATTCAAAGCTTCTTTTTACTGAAGAGCTAGTCTCGAGAAGCCCACTTCACCACTCATCACCCACATTATCCTAATCTACTCTACGATCCCGACTTACATAACAAAAGAATCAAAATGTCGGTTTCTTATCTTCTTAGATTAATCGGCAGATTTGATCAGTACTTATAAATCTTTATTGTCCACACCCACGAATCGACCCTGAAGAAGCATCTGAGAGGCGATTCGTGGCTGCCTTCGAAAATGAAGCCACTCGTCCACTCCGAAATGGCCTGGCTAGCTTCTCAAAGTAAAACCAGCCCCCAGCTGTTTTTTACATAGGTTTTCATATTACCGTTTTTCATATGGGTACCTCCAGGCTCTGGCAAGCTGCTCGTAGGTACCCATACATAAAACAGTAATATGAATGGACCTCATTTCCTTGAACCTGAGGGCGCCTCCAATACGGCAGTGCCGGGTAGGACCGCTCGGGAGAGGCTGCTTAAATCTCAGAACCATCAATCTCAGAGCCTAAAGGGAGAACGAACAAGATGGCGATCTGTACTTTCAATGTAGAATTCTTGCATTGGAAGCGTGTATCAAAGATCTGGTGATGCAATACAGGAAGACCAAGTACGACCCCATTGGACTGACCGAGATGAGAAGACACCGTCCATTGGAAGCCATTTTTAAACTGGAGAAGTAATGTTACCTGAAACATACGACAGCAGAGGCGTCGTCGGAGTAGGTGCCCTCGTCAACACAAACTTGGCCGTAAACATCGATTTATGCGAAAACTTGACAACACGAATCGGACATTTGCGATCGAGAAGACAATCCCAGATTTGACAACCTCCGTTGTCTAGGTAACAACATCGGGCTACGAAAAAGAAAAGCTGAAGCTAATACGGGTCTAGAAAGGGTATACAGAGGTGACCACATTTTTTCAAGGCCATCGTTGGAGATTTCAATCGAATGACCCCACAAAAACGGCTGAAAAACCCACACTGGGACTCACGGAACGGAATGGAATGAGCAGGGTGGAAGGCGGTACTTTATACCTGCTTTAACATGTCGACAAACTTTATTTATGGTCAATACAGTTTCGGGAGTCCTCTCATTTGCGATGGACATGAGAGTCATTCGGTGGACGGTCCCATGATGAAATAGGTCACTTCACTTTCAGTCGGAAGTTTGGTCTAATTTACGTCGCTCTCGTCCCTATATTCTAGACAAGGTTAGACCATCGTCTCCTCCGTGCTAGATTCCGTTTTTCATTGCGTGGAGAGAGCTGCGAAGTCCAGCAAACGAAGCCCAAGACTGTTTTCAACTAAGATCACTTGCTTCACTTGCGAGTTTGAAGATTCCCTTAGCGACAACATCGGCGAGGATTACAAATGGCATTTTCACGATAGTGCAAGAAAGGAAAGAGACTACAAGACGCTAAAAAACGTCTTTCCTTGAATACTCTTGAGCTAAAGCTAATACGGCAGCATGGAATCGCGCAAGAGCTGCAAACAATAACAAGCGTACATCCGAATTTGCGAAGCTATGCGGAGAAGCGATAAAGAAAGATCGGAGAGAGAAGGGCAGCAGTTCTGGGTAAAGGCACTGAGGTTAGACAGAGCGTTCGCAAAGCTCGCAGGAGCTACATCGCTCATAATACCAAGATGGCTTTCCGTCTTGCAACTTGAAGGAACAGTTACTGCATTTCGGAGAGCAATAGAAGAGGTCATAGCTTCTACTTTCATCTCTTGAACAGACCCGTCTACCTGCCTACCTACCATCTTCGGCAAGGCGAATATTTCGACCTTCCTCTTATCCTTTTCGAAATTCGCCATGCCGTGAAAGAATTGCACGGCGCCCCTCCCCGATAGGATCCAATATATCAGTACATATCAAGAGCGCCAGTCATCGTTGATACTTTTGGCTTGGCTCTTTCCGCTGTATCTGCCGGGATGCACAGCGCCCATTTCGTGGAAAACAAGAAAGACTGTGTTAATGTATGAGAAGAGAAACTAAGATCACACTGGCAACTATCGCCCAATCAGCCTGCCTGGGTTCACGCCCTGGCAGGCTGATTGCCTGGTTTTTGGGTGCGATATCACTTTGCCTAACCTTCTCAGTGCCACTCTCGAGCACATTATAATTCATATGGAATGTTAAGGCATGAGGGTTAAGGTTGACGACCGCTATTTACATCATCTCCGCTTTGCCGACGACATCGTGCTTATACGACATAGAACATTGAGCAAGCGGAACAAATGCAATTTGATTTGTCTGCTGGAATCCTTGCGGCGGGGTCGAAACTGTGCTGTTTTTATTCAAAGCCATCTGTGGGTTGTTTTTGCATTTTAGATACATTTCGTCAGATTTTTCTCGTGCACTGTCGGTTCGAATCGATTGTTCCTAGTAGTTGTTTTGGCCAACATTTGATCTTGGTGCTAGAGATCTATCAATACTTTCCGATTTGCCAGCGGAAACGGTGCATTGGATCAATCTTTTGTTATTAACTTTTGATACAGAAATCATTTTTCTCTTTTGGTTCAAGGTGTCAAAAAACAGTGAGTCTTCTGGGACAATTGGGGTGCTCATCGTGATGCAGTAAATTTTCTTGTTAGCAACACAAGCTTTCTGCGCACCTGAAAACAGTCCTGGAATCTTCTTTTGAGAAAATTTTATCTGCTAATCAGTTGCTAGAGAGAAATAAGGACAAACATCGTGCGTCACTAAAATTGTTGAGAATAGTTGCCTAATAAAGAAAATTGATGCTCTGGGAAATTTTTTAGTGGAATGAACTCTCCTGCTGTCACCCCTCTCTATGATTGCAACCTTCCCTCTTCCCACAATTGTGGAGAAAGAGAAAGGCTAGTATCAGTAGTAGTTTCTGGCATGAAGATCCTACATCACTTAAGTGCACTCCCTATGGTTACGGCCATTTGCGTGTTACACAATGGGGAAACCCAACGAACAATTTATGTGATTAATCAAAATTGTCCTTCCGAACATGTTTTTTGAACGTCAACTTCCTACTAGAGCCCAAGACCGAAAACTTCTCATATCCCGAAAGTTTGCCACTCACTCCCAAAGCCTGAGAGAGACCGTCTCAGGGTGCTTCTGATGGAGGAAGGAAAACTTACTTTTAATGTCTATAACAAAGAGCCATTAATGTTGATGTCAGTCCTACCTTCCTCGATACTCCTATGAATCTCTTATCCTTCCAGCAGTTGGAAAACAACTAGCTTTTTCGTTCTTTAGAAATTCGTTCTCTTCCAAAAATTCTCATTCGCCTACTGTCTGTCGAAATTCGAGCACGAAATCGTTGCCATCTCAGAGACCTGGCTGAAGTCCAAAAGCTTGTTGGGATCTCGTCTAGGAGAGCTATGTTCAAATTACACTAGAAATAGGTTGATCGAAAAAAGAAAAAATTGGGTGAGTGTTACACTTCTTTAGAACAGTCTCTCATCCCTGCACGAACTTTGCTGAGGCGTGTCTGACCGATATGAGATTGTTGCTGCTGATATTTGATCTGCCGCTTACCCCGAGTTTATAGAGCTCCAGGTGTAACACAACTAATACCGAGCGAATGGTGAAATGTTAAAGTGGCTCTACTATACGTTGTTCTACCTGTCCTCTGGTAGGTGATCTTGATTTCCCTGTTACCCTGGCATTACTTGGTTAAGAACTCTCTCTGCTAATTCCGCATATCACAGTTATTTAAGTATTCTTCCCTTACGAAATATACTCAATCTCAATCTGCTGGTTTCATTATTCCAAAAATGAGTTTGCCTGATTTGATACTTTGCAGTAGCAAAAAACTCATGCAAGATATGTCCGTTGATTTTGGGATATGTTCAATAGGAAGTAGCTACCACGAAACCGTTACTCTCTGTATCAAAGGTCCGGTGAATGATTTGAAGCATGTTAAGCATGTTTGGGACTCGGCGGGAGCCTACCTTTCGAACGTTGATTAGATATGATTGTTTAGTTGCTGATACAATTAAAGTGAATAGGCTTTTCGTTTTCGTTCTGAGGTACTGTGATGAACTGTTTGTACCATCAAGAAAAGTCCCTGTGACGATAGGAAATTTGCCTTCTCATGTCATTACTTAACGAAGACGATGTTCATGGAGAACGGATTGGTTCTTCATGCTCCCTTCACGTTGAAAGGAACCATTATGTCCAAATGCACTAGCTATGTGTATCTCGGTCGGGAATTCAAAATGATGAACAAATTAGCTCCGGAGCTGTGCCGAAGGAAACGCGCCGCGTGGGAAGCATTTAAGAATATCGAGGGAGTAGTGAAGAAGGCAAGGAACATCCGGCTCCGCGCTCACCTTTTCAACACTGCTCTCCTTCCTGCTTTGACGTGCGCCTCGGAGATTTGGACT
>UZAF01016190.1:22555-42491 GCA_900617895.1 Haemonchus placei
CACAGTACTTGGTAGCTACTAGCTGATTGACAAAAAAATTTTTTTCGTACCTAACAGCTCCCTCGATTGTGCGGGTAGCCATATTTCTCGCTTTATTTGAGTTATTCCTCCACCAAGGGATGTCCAAATCCCTGTGCATAACGGTCATAGGTCTGGCAATATAATCCCACACTTTCATTTATTTCCACCAAGTCCTCAATGTTTTATGTTACATTATCCATCTCGTCCCTAAGTTTCGCACACCAGTGTATAAAGCCATGGGCAGTCATGATCAGCGGAATTGGAAGGAACACCAGAGCTTGCTTATCGATTTGATCAAAGGCCACACAAGTATATGGTGCCGTTGAGAGGATGGTCATAGAAAGCTCGGTTAAATGTAATCTTTTCATTTAGATAAGATCTAGGATACAACATATAAGAAAAAATTGTACTTCAAGAAAGTGGATGGCTCACGTGGAGTCACGGACTCTGACGAGGCCGAACCTTTGCAGACGGATGCCAGAAAGTACTTGAGAATTGTGGGGCTATATATCCTAAGACATCAAATCTCAAATCCTTTGATACTGTGAATGACTCAATAGTTTTTCCTAGTCAGGATATTATTAATAGCCCGCTCAGGTAGCTGTCAAGTGTTTTCACACACAAACCGTATGGAATTTCTCTTTCGTTCATAGACATTGGGCATTCTATACTGCTTTTCAACTTAAACTGTACTATATACTGTACTGTATGTAGTGTGTAGTATGTACTACATACTTTCAACTTAACTTCAACTGTATATTTGATGGAGGTTCGGATTAAGCCAAAGTGTCTCTTAAATGTAATTATGAATTCATTCTGCCTTTCCCCAAGGAATCCTCCTTCAATAAACCGGGAATATATAGACCCATAAATGCAACATACATCTGTTTTCTGCCGATTATTTGAAAAAATGATTGAAGATGTCAGCAATGATCATCTCGATAGAAACCAAATTCTGCCCGGTTCAGAAAAAATCGGTCTACAGTTTCACAAATGCTCACAAATCAGCCCCTAGAACACTCAGCAATCAGCCCCTAGAACGCATAGTGCTAGGGTCACTCACTGTGTATATGGCTATCCTGTCCTGGGGAGCGTAACTCCTCGTTTCGGAGCTGATGAGGATGGATTACTGTCAGCCGTCTGCCACAGAAGAACAGGGGTCAGAAAAACGGAACGGGGGTCAAAAAAACTGAATCCATTGAAGACCCGTTTATGAGTATATTGGCAAAATGTACAAACCTTTTTGCTACCTCATATTGCTTCATATTGCTTTCACCAATCAGAATTTTGCTACTTCACTTTCAGTTATTCTCACCGACTACGTGAAAATTTCAATCTAAACTGAAATTTCAAAATTTCACTCATCCATGGAGCAGTGCATCAGAATTCTATCTGTTGCTGAATCGGATATGATTTCCACGCTCTTCGTATATTCTAAGCTTCAGTCGGAATGTCATGCTAGATTGACCATATCTTTTTTGTCCGAAGGCGGGGTTATATTGGTGGAATATATTTTTCAGGACTGAACAATTGAAGCATTTATGCGACGAAAAAATGAAATATGTGAAATGGATCAAGCACGTCATCACACAACACTTGTTCCATCGAGGCTGAATGAGACGAGCGTCTCGAGGTGCACGTCGGCCTTCATCGTCGTCCAAGTCGCATCAGATTGCCAAGGCTGCAGTCCACGCATGGCTCTTGTTCTTTCAGGGCGTCGGCGCGTTTTCCAAGTCTCATCATATTGGATAGACTATTCCTTTTCAGAAATCGCACGTCTGGACTCATACTGAAACAAAAACTTAGCAGTCCTTAATAATACCTCAACCACTTCAACACTTCGCTGCTGTGAGACTTTCTCATGCAGCTAAAACGCGCAGTGTGGTTAGACATTGGAATGTGGAAGGCTGGCCATTGTGATGGCTCATAAGACGATTGGCAGCAATTGAGCTTAATTACTTCTGTGATGCGCTTATGTTTATGAACTGAATCGTATGAATTTACTCAGCTTATCAAAGTCATAACAGAACTTCAGGAATTAAGAATACTGGAGGGGACAATCCCTATCTATTGAATTCTATAGCACTGATTTGAAGCCATCCTCACAATAAGACGCATAATGAGAGAAGGGACAGTATGAGGGGCATAGAAATGGAATGCCTGAGTGCGTGGAAAGTCGAACATCTACATGTTGTCTGTTCTGGGGAAGGCAGATTTCCCAGTTTGATGCTTCAGTAAGGTAGAGGGTACATATGTGCTGTAGTTTGAAGAGCTTAATCCTAGTGACATCTGATCATTATGAGGCCTCAAAGGCCGTACCACGACAAAAGAAATAATCAAAAAATGAGGTATAGTTTTACAAAACGTCCCTCGATATTTGTGGAGATCCGAGAGACGTTTGAGCGTTTCGAAACACATGATTGTTCCAGACCTGACGGCAAAGCCCAATGTCGTTCTCCCCGGGTGTTATGGAATTAATGAGAGACGGCGAGTTTGAAAGAATAAAAAACTCTGGTTGTTGCCCATCCATGAGGCCGGAGGTTCTTCTATGGTTTTCTAAATTCACAGCACGGAGCTCTAGCAATGGTTGTGCGATGATAATCACATCTTGGCGGCATTACACCGTACTATCGCTGCTTTCATACGATGTGTTGCTAGGGGTTAGGTACTTAATGGTCCACTCGAGACACCTTGTCTTATAGCACCATTACAATTCAATCTGGCCAAGCCTAGCTAACTACGTCGTTATGAATATGAACGATTGTTGAGTTTAGAATTTGTAAACATGAAGGTTGTGCTTCATTCGAGTAGCATGATTGCCATAAGTTCTGCGCTCAAGTTTAGAAAGGGTTTACTATATCCAAGGAGAGTCCGAAGAGAAGAAAGGAGCATAAGCTATCTTCTATAGGCTATTGAGAGCTGTGCTTATAAAACCCCTTATGGATAGTTTATAGGATACAAGTAACTGTTTTGTGGCCACAGGCAGCTTTTGAGCCACTCTGATCCACTAATTCATTGTAAGAGTGCAGCTGCAGCTGGTGATATGTTCGCCATCCATTACCAAAAAGATTGGAGCTGAGCTGAGCACAATCAAACTCGGGCGGGCGTCTACCTAATCGGTGAGACCGAAGTTGAAGTGAAAGCTGTCGAGAGAACAGCACTTGAGCCGTCCCTCAGCAAGGAAGTCTTCACTTAAGAAGGCAGCAACATGTTTTATGTATAGCCACAAAAGGTGCTCGCATGTAAGGTAGTGTAACGCGGATAAGGATAGTGCCAACCGACGATTAGTAGCCTAATGAAACCTTCATTTCTTTTGTGCCCACACAATAGAAAAATCGCCTGTATTACCTTGTTTGTATTTCCCAACCAGTTCTCGCTTATCCCGTTAGCTAGAGCGTCTGACTGGACCAGGGGCCCTCACGACTGAAGAATCCCACCGCCTCTGGCTTGTGAAACACATCCCTTATGTTTCCTTGGATGGGTACTATTCTTTCTTATAGACTGATGTTGTCTCTACCCCATAGCGTAGAGCCGTATAATTTACCGTCTATCACGCCCTCAACGCACAATAGACTAATGTCAATGCTCAAGCTGCTACTTTCGAAAATTAAGAATACAGTTACAGGAATCAGTAATTCTGCGCCATTTTTGCCCAGAATAATACTGGACGTGGGTCTTGAGATAGATGCTTAGGAAGGTTCTGTATTTGTCCACAGCCTGAACAGTTACATAACATTTCTGTGCTTTTCACGTTTCGAACAAAGGCGCACCATTCCATTAAGTCAATGAGTTGTTTCGATGAACTTCATGGGAAGGGCGAAATGGTGTTGTTTTGATTCCAACCCATTGATTTTGGGCCATTTTCGTGGCAGCTTTTGGAACCTGAAATTTTGCACAAGTCAAAGTTAACCTACAGTTCTTCTCGAGTGCCTTCGTCCAGCGCCTGCATACAAACTGCGGAGACAATCCAAAGGAGAAGAAGCACAAAGCACTGTCTCATCTGTAAAGCAGCCCTGAAGTAATTCAGATTCAAACGGTAGTTCCGGAAGGATATCAAAAAGTGAGGCCGCAGCGAGGATGAACAAGAAGTGCAGTGAGTTCTCATTCAAAATGAAATGTGAAAAGGCATAATGAGCTTTTGAAGCTGACGTTAATTGTCTTCTATATTGATGGCGACGGTAATGAAAACTGCGATAATGACTGCAAAGTCATGAGTACGCTCCCTTGCTGTCGCTTTCCAGGTGCTCTCAGAATGGAAGCAAGGGAAACCATGAAAGAAAGCATAGGAATCATTTATGAAAAACCCTTGTGAAATATTTCAGCGGGAATCCGTAGTGTCTCATGCCTGAAATTATTGCAGTCGAAGGAAACTTCCCCCAACCTGTCCGAATTTCATCCACATAGAAGGCTCTGCTGAACCCTCTACAGATCTACTCTTGCCCCATTGTTGATAAATGGCAGACTCTTGTTCGCCATTAAATAGAACAAGGAAATTGACAAAGGAAGCATTCGTCTTCAAGAGCTCAATATGGTGACAAGGCTGGACTCTGCAATAGAACTCGTTACACATATAGAAATGTATGGGAGGAAGATTGAGTGGAGAAAAACAATGGGTCAGTTGCCCAAATTTGGCAGAGATTCCCACTATCGAATCTTTATAAGAACATAAATTCGTGCCATTTGTCGAATAACTCAGGTAAATTGAGGACGACTCTGCCAGATCACCTCAAGTCCCACAAGGACCTTATAACAGTCCGGGCAAGGAGCGTTGGTTAACCGAAATGACTCAAAAGGAATTGAGATATTGAAATTCCAGCCTTCATTAAACAGCCTATAGCCCGGATTGCATGAATAAATGCATGTAAACGTCTTTTCATCGACCATATTTTCCAGGATTTACGGAAACCACCAAGCTTCCAAAGTAGGGAGTCGGCAGAGAAAACATTTCCTGCCGCTACTGCTACCCCTAATGTTCTCAAAGAAGAACGCTGATCAATGGCGACGTTCATCTGTCGAAGTCATTATATACAGAGTGGGCCATAAATAAGGTAACAACTTTTCGGACGTCCGTAATTCCCTTGTTTGAGGGTGTCTCCAAATCCGCACCTTCCCTTATGTTCATAATATACCCTAGCCTACATATCTACCTCGCCTCGCAGTCATCCATCAGCCGTTCCGGCTTTGCGCGCGTTTAGTGGGCCCTTTTCCAGGATCGCTCCTCGTTTCAACATTTCCCACATGACAGTCCCTTGAACCGCAATGCGTAGACAGATCAACGACAAACCTCAAAGCGGTCGTCTTGTCTCTCATACGACCCCTTTTCCGTACAGAATCAACGGATGAAAAGAGTCTACTCCGAATAAATACAATTGTATCCCAATAAGATTCGAAGACTTCATAAGTTTTTTGAAGAGAAGAAATTGGAAAGAAAAAACAAATGCCGTGTGCCACTTGCACGCGGCACGCTCGTCGACAGACTTCTTTCTGACTAAAGGGTGTTCAGCGTGGAAGAAGTGTTGAGATCACAGAGTATAAGTATAAATCACACTACGAGTGCTGAAGCCGCTGAAATAAGTAAGATCGCCTCTCATAGCCATTTTCCCTCTTTCATGATGGTTTGGGCTAGAATCTCTACCACCAGAGCGATATCGCAAATTTTGTTCGGAAGAGAACAAAAATTCAACCCGAACTTCTTTAAGAAGGGCCTTTCTGAAAGGATGCAGCTAAGGGTCAAAGATTTTTTCAGATACCCCATTTGAAAACTATGGCGTACTTGCTCACGAATGGGAAAGGATCAAGACTGGTGCTGAGGAAACTTTCATGCTTTATCCCACCTTCCGATACTCCTACGAATTTCCCGGACCACATTCTGATGGGCCACTGGATATAGTCCATACTGGAGAGGGAAGCCTAACGCACCACTGTTGCTGCTCAGAAATAGTAGAAAAAAGTCCGGACAGGAGTTCCTAAGAAACTCTGCGTGCCACCAGCGAGGAGTAGCCGAAGAGTCTTCGAGCTATAATTAGTGCAGAAGACGATTATATAAGATGACCATGTATACATTTTGTAGATGCGATGCATAGTAAATAATTCACATAATTTCACCACATGTCAATGTACATTGCGGTTTCTGCGCAGCAATTATTATATTTTGTGTTACCATATATACGGCGCACCCTGTAATACTTTTTGCAATCTGGCAAGCGTTTTCAGTTGGCCTATCAATGGAATAGCCGAGAAGTCTTTTATAGATATGATTTTTCATGAGCCAGCAAAGCTCTTTGACGACGAAGTGAATAGCTTACAGCTCCATATGATTCACTACCAGTGCTGCGATGAGAACTGACCTTGGTTAGTCGCGACCCCATGTACTTGTATTCGAATTAAACGGAAACAGCCGCTGGGTGATTCTCTTTCCGATCAATTCATGCTGATGATAGGAAAGCTAGATCTCTTGACCAAGGTTTCGGAACTTCTTTTCGAAATTCTTTCCGATCGAAAATTAGATTCTCAAAGTGGAGAAGTTTCTGATGAGCTGATCTATTAATGATAGGAGGTTAAGGCAAGACATGGGGTTCCACATCAAAAAACCAACAGCTCGAAGCAGACAGGTCATATTGGAATACCTGAGCACCTTACTACTGTGGAATTTCGCATACATGGCCAAACGAGCATTTCACAGTGGTCGAATTCCTTTTATTCGATTGAGAAGACGTGGCTCAATCACAACTCTGAAAATCTTATCGCCAGCATCAGGCTACGAAAAAAAGAAGCGTTTATATCGATCTAGGAAGACTCCACAGAAAAGACCACACTTCCTTCAAGGTCGTCGGTGATTTTAACGCAAGATCAGCCGCAGACGAACGGCTGAAGCGCTCCACATGGGGGTTCACGGAATCGAATGGAATGAGCACTGTGAAAGGCTGTCCGAGTCCATCATGTCGACCCACACCATCCATGATAACTCGCAATTCCAGAAGCCCTCTAAATTGCGATGGACATGGGAGTCGCCTGGTGGACAGTTCCACAATGAAATAGACCACATCATCTTCAATCGGAGATTTTGCCTGACTGACGTCGCTTTTGTTCCGAAGTTCTACACGGGATCGGACCATCGTCTTTTCCGCGCCAGATTCAGATTATCAGTGCGTGGAGATAGAGCCATGAAGTTTAGGAAACGACGCCCCAAGACCTTCATCAACTGGGATCTGAAAGGAAGAAGAGCAGCAGTTATGGACGAAGCCGCCGAAGCCGGAAAGAGCATTCGCAAAGCCCAACGGAGCTTCGCCAATTACAAGACCAAGATGACATCCCTTCGTCGTCCTGACAGAACAGTTACTGCATCTCGAAGGGAGATGGAGAAGGTCATCTATGACTTTTACTGGGATCTCTACGACAACTACGTCTACTTGCCTACTCATTATCATGGGCAGGACGAATACATCGCTCCATCGATTCTCCTTCCGAAATTCGACTTGCCATCACGTCGAGGAAGTACTGTGCCCGGTCCCGATAGGATGAAACCAGAATATCTGGAGAGTCTTCCACATCTTACTGTGAGAACTCTGGTTAAGCTCTTCACGCGGTACCTGTCGAAATGCAAAGTGCCCACGTCGCGGAAAATTAGCAAGACTATGTTACTGTCCAAAAAGGGAGATCCCGACTATATTGGCAATTATTGCCCAATCTGTTTGCTGTCTGTAATCTACAAATCTTTCACACGCGTCATCCCAAACAGGCAGAACATTAAATGAAGGACAGCCACGCGAGCAAGCAGGGTTTTGAGAGGGTTCAGTACAATCGATCATATCCACACTCCTACAAGACTCATTGAAGTATCGCAAGAGTACAAAATGCCGTTCATCGATTTGAAAAACCTTTTGATACCATCGAGACAAAAGCGGTAATTGAATCCCTGGGCACCCAGGGTGTTCCTACTCAATATATAAGGGTGCTTCATGGGCTCTACACTAATTTCACGACCGCGATCTTGCCATTCTACATATGGAGAAGCCATTATCAACGTGAAGGGAGGGGTTCGACAAGGCGATACCATTTCGCCCGAACTCTTCAGTGCCGCTCTTGACAACATCATGCGTCATATGGAGTGGGAAGGCATGGGAGTGAAAGCCGCGGCCGCTATTCGCATCATCTCCGTTTTGCACACGATCGTGCTTATAACACCGAACATGCAGGCGGCACGAGTGCTGGTCGAGTGTGACAGCGCTTGTGGAAAGGTCGGCTTACAACTGAACCTTACGAAAACAATGTTCGTTAGCAGCAGAATGATTCCTGATGCTCCTTACACGCTGGAAGAAGCGAATATATTTTTGAATGTTCTAGCTACGTGCATTTAGGTTGGAAAGTCAACATGATGAACGATCTAGCTCTGGAGCTGAGCAGGAAGAAACGCGCTGCGTGGGGAGCATTTGAGCATATCGAGGGAGTAGTGAAGAAGATGAAGAACATCCGGCTCCGCGCTCACCTTTTCGACACTGCTGTCCTTTCTGCTTCGACGTACGCCTCGGAGACCTGGACTCTACGAATTAGGATGAGCATGTTGTCATCGTTATTCATTTCGCTTTGGAAAGGATGATGCTCGGGAGCTCATGAAGCATCCTTATATATTGAGTAGGACCACCATGGTTGCCCAGGGATTCAATTACCGCTTCTGTCTGGACTGTATCAAACGGCTTCTCAAGTCGATGAACTTACGACATAACGGCATTTCCTACTCTTGCGATACTTCAATGAGTCTTGTAAAAGTGTGAATATGATTGATTGTACTGAACCCTCTCCGAAACCCAGCTTGCTCGCATGGCTGTGCTTCATCTAATACTCTGCGTTTGAAAAGCATGTACGGAATTTCTCTATACACGCAAGTGCAGAAGGGAATCCGGAGTTCCGAGCTACTCACCGAGCGAAGACCAGAGATGCCACTGATTACGCAAAGAAATCGAAGGTCAGGTGGGCCGGACACGTTATGCCATATAGTGATGACCGTTGGATCAGGGCGGTTACTGACTGGATCCCTCGGGACATCAAACGAACTCCAGGAAGGCCGCCAACGAGATGGTCAGACTTCCTCACAAAAGCTCTGAACGAAAGGAATACTGGACCTCGTGCCCCTGACGCGAGGACGATTCACTGTACCACTGTAGCTCGTGACAGATCCGAATGGAGACGTTACTGGCGCCCGCTCGAGGAAATCAACGATCAACGGGACGAGAGGTGATATAGGTGAGCCTAACGTAAACAACATTTTTGCATGGATCGTTTGTTGTCCAACAGTCAAAAAATGCTCGGATCGCATTGCAGCACAAGATATTATCCTTCGAGGTGCCATTCACATCTTTTTTCAATTCTGTGAGGCATGAAGGGACTCATGAACAAAAGTTGCTGGACGAAGAACGCTGGAGAAGACCAAAAAAAGCCCCTTTCTGGCCTGCTAAAATTTTTTTTGGAAACCAAAAAAAGCCGTGCCTGCCTGATTCTGGTTCCTCATCTATCGTTCTGTGGAGAGGTGGCTTTTCTTTGGATTATATTTGCTAGGAGTCGGTTCGCCCGGCCAACCCGGGCTGGCTTCCCTCCTTCTTCGACAAAGTTGTAGTTTTCGATCAATTCTCTCCTCTTTCTTTGGAACGAATAATATTTTCTCTTTTGCTCTTGTTCTTAAAGTAAATAGCCATCAAAGATTCAGTTGTTCGGCAACCAAAGAATCGGGCGGTGTTCACAAATTTTTCGAGTGATGACAACACCATTATCTTATGCCGTGAACAATGGACCTTTTTCTCTACGAAGTACCATTAGTTGAGAATTCCAGATTACTAGTGGTCGGTTATGTTTTGCCGCAAATGATACCGAACAAGGAGGATCCTTCATTGAGTCACAACTCTTGCTGGATAGCGGTCGTAATCTAATAGCAGGAAATGAACAAAATTCTGATCTGCCTACCTTAGCGCGGCTAATGGGCCGCTATCACCACTCACTTTTATTACCCTACTCTACCATCGAAACATGCTGAAGAGTAAAAGCTACATCGTAAATACCGAAGAATTAGGATTTGTTCCTATCGTTATACCCTACATCACTTATCTATTATGAATGGCGAGGTTCCACTGTGAACCCGGAAAGCTGTGATACTATAAAATTTGAACGAATTTTCGCTCATTCATTTTTTTTCAAACCCAGCCTCCTATGAGCGAAATCCGGTCTTGCCACCTACGTAAGTGTTCCTACCCTGCCTCCTGTACTCCAACCAAATTTGGACGCTTGAGGTTTAAATTGACAATTTTCGTGCAAACGAGATCCCTATTACATGCCATGAGTGTTTCCATCCTGTCGCTTGTACTCCGACCAAATTTCAACGCTTTTGATCCACGTGAACAGGAGATATGCATTCACGGTCGAAAATTCCTATCGTGCGCGCCCCCTTTCAGGGGACGGAACTTACGTGCGTCCGAGGATGCGCGCGGCGAAGTGCGTGGTGATTCGGACGAATCTGGCGCCTATCATTGGGGTCCAAATTTGAAGTAGAGTAGATTAGTAGTATTAGCCGACCCTACTGTATTTCAAATTTGAGCTCCAATTATAGAAACCATAAACGTTCGAATCACCACGCACTTCGCCGCGCAATTTGCCGCGCGCATCCTCGGACGCACGTATGTACCCATACCCACCCACCTTTCGTGTAGGAGGAGTCTGGTCCTGCTACCTACCATGAGTGTTCCCATCCTGTCGCCTGCACTCCTACTGAGTTTGAAGCTCTGGGTCTACGGGAACAGGAGTTATGGCTTTACGATCAAATATACACACCGGCACACGCACACCCAACACACCGACGAACCAACAGACACATTTAGAGAATTGCACATAGCATTATTTAACTATTTATTTATTTATTTCTGATGAGAACTACTGCAAATAGCTTTATGACTGAAATGTTCTTGTGCCGTGCGAGGTTGTTAGGTGGAACAAATTGCTAATTCAACGACCTAACCCTTCGACATTATTGTCTTCTTCAGAGACCAGGGTTCCACCGCTCAAGCGAAGAATATTTTGACCATAAATAACTATGCCGAGGTTAAAGCAAGAGAGAGGTTGGAGACTGCAAATAGCATCCAGTCACTTGTTAAGGTCAGCTGTCGGTATAAATCAGAACACCTGAATTCGTGACGATTCGCAGCAGCGCCCTTCCCTCCGCCGCTTCCTTGGATTTCCTTATCAGAGTTATTACTGCTTCTACTCTGTCCATTTGCTGCGCGAACCGTGGGAACCGGTAACTAGCATTAATGATGATATGCTAGTCCCGCTAACCGATGGCTATCAATGGGGAGCTCCGATAAAGGACTAAACAAAACAGAGAAGTTGAAACGTGGAAAGAATTATACGATGAAATCCTTCGTCTGATTATGTGCTAATCAGTCGGGCCGCCCGGCTCACGGCGCTGCCCTCTCCTATGATAGAGTTTTAAGAACCGGGTAACTGTCTCACTCCTTCTTCGTAATAAATGATACTATCTCGAACCCGAAATTGGAAAAAAGGACTAACACGGCATACAAATGGTATTCAGAATACGCAGATGCTTATGCCTATGAGAAAAAGTGGGCGAAGAAGGTGTAATGGCATATCTCACACGCACGGTCAGGGATTCGAAACAACCAAGCCTTTCATCCCTCCGGGATCGGTTAATTGTACTATACTCGTCTGAGAGGATAAAAGCACTGACTTGTAAATCGGCTGGCCAGAGGGTCTCTGAATGGGCGAAATTCTGTAAAATGAACACACGTAGATTTCAATTCTTTTCTGTTTCGATTTTTGTCTGTTCCAAATGAAGACACCGCTTGAATAGCAAGAATTAATTTCTAGCGAGACCCTGAGCTCGCTCGTGCATATCGTGAGTAGGAAGAGCATTCCATTTATTCAAGAGGACGTTTCAGTGGCTGGAAATATGAGGTGTCGAATCAGGTGAGCTGTCTACAACCGTTCTTCACTACTTTTGAAACAGCTTCGGTCTTTCTTTGAGAGCTTCGTGCTTACGAGGAGAAAGTCTTTTTGTTCATTACCATATCGTTGTTATCGTTAATCAAAAAAATTTCAGGATCACTGCTTCATCCAGGGCAATGAATTCATTGACCGTATGATACTGGGTGAGCCTGAAAAGTTGTACAAGACTGGTCTGGCTGAGAGGCATGGATAAAACGACTGCCTAAGCATATATGTATGTATGTACATACACACTGATGAGTGTTAGACGCTGGCAGTTTTGGCGATGCCTTCACAGAATTCTATCTCAAACACAGTGACCGGCTTCTATGTCTGTGTAGTAATTATGTGCAAACTATAAATAGTGATATGATATGATAAATTGTAATTCGTGGGGGATGATTCGTTCAAATGCCCGTCCTTGCAGAGTACTAATATTTCTCGATTTTGTGTAGGTGTGGAGGATTTATTCCATCGAAGGTAAACCTATGACTAAAGAAAAGCCTGGAAAGTTTTGTCGGAAATTCTCTCACAGAAATATTCACCTGTCCATGCCACACCTACATATATCGAGTGAACATGAACCGAGTAAAATTGCCCAGCTGGGCTACCAGCAGAATATGAAAAATGCGAAATATTGAAAAAATAAAATAGCAACACAGAGAGAATACCAAAGATTTCAAGAATTCCGCTTCTGGCTCAACTTTCTGGTCGAAAAATTGTTTTCCAGACTTGTGTGTTGTGGACAGAACTAGACGTCACGGAGGGTAGCGACCGCCGGCATCAGTTGCAGGCAGATATGCTCAGATAATGGCCCAGCCAAGGCAGAACGACTGGTCAAAAAACCGACAAATTGTGTTAGTTGGTTCTGTAATGGGTGGAATGCGTGCCATAGTGAGACAAATTACAAAAATAGTTACGGAATGGTAGTATTGGGAGCTTGCGGCTATCTCTAACAGCAAGCAGCAGACCCTTTTTGCGCAATCTCTGTAGCTAATTTGTTAGAGGGCCAAATGAGGTACCACGCGCATAGTTCTCCTTAACATCCATATACGATCAACCTTCTAGATGTATCAAAGCGTGTCAGGTTCTTGGTGAGAGGGTTGTTGCTTTGTATTGAACTGCATTCAGATTAAAGCCGCAAATTAGAATGCCGCTTGACTTTAGTTCATCTGGTCCAAGCTAGATCAGTATTGGCAATTGATGATCCTCAGCCTGCATTTTCGCTCTCTTGACGACGGCATCGTTCTACTTCAAAAGCTGGCCTTAACGAGCTGCGTGACATGAAATGACATGTGTCAATCACTCTCAATTTCAGTTGAACAGAATGAAACCATAGAAACTCCCATCATCCGAAGAAGGTTATTGTGAATTACTGAAACTCTCTGCCTCCTCTATCTCGAAAATTCATCCGAACGCGGCAGAGGTCGGTGAAACTAATTTGTGAGTTACTGTATTGCTTTGCCTTCCTAATTGGTTGAACAGAGGTTCGTGATCTTTAGACAGACATAGGGACACTGAAATGATTAGTTCATTGGCGCCCGATGAAAACATTTGGGGAATCTCACTCAGATACAGTCCTCCTTAGAAACCATGCCACCCCTGTCCCTCGAATCAACCACAATGAAATAGACCTCAACGGGCCTCATAGAGCGTACACATTTCGCTTCTTTCAATGACATGGAGATAGTTACAACCTCTTTTAAAACCACGTTCTCCTTTTACTACTGCGTACGTTGTAAGCTTGAGTTCTGTAAAAAGTCTTGAAAATGTAATATCATGTCCAAGGATTATGTTTCCTCTCAAAGTCTGTGCTGCTTCATCTGTTTGGCTTCTTCTCCTCACGCAGGTACGCTCATTGGAACAAGTCTTCAGATAAGATCACAGGGAAGCATAATAAAAAAAGAACTGAACATTTCTATGTGCCCAAGTCTTCCCATTCTTATGGGGCATGATCTTCTCGAGAGCGCCACTGAAACGATTGGACGAAATGGCATCGCTCTGCCAGACACCTCTCTTTCAGTTGATTATGATTTCCCTGTACAATGGCAAAACCCTGGCAGATTAGGCGGTAGTTGCTGATATTGCCAGGATCTCCATTCTTGCACAGCAACACAGTCTTGCTAGTTTTCCACGACATGGGCACTTTGCATTCCGATAGATACCGCGTTAAGAGCCTAGCTAGAGTTCTAAACAGAACTGATGGAAGACTCTTTAGATGTTCTGCTTTGATTCTGTCGGGACCGGGCGCCGTAAAACTCCTCATCGATGTGATGGCGTGTCCAATTTCGGAAGGGAGAACGGAGTGGTTTTATACATGAAAATAAGAGGGGCTTTGAATATGGATTCCTGATCGTGGTGAAATCATCAATCCACAGCATCAGTGAGTGTCATTCAAGACTTCAGTTGAATAACTAGGGTGCTCAAGTTAGAGAAGTCAGTTTTCCACTAGACCATTGAAGTAGGATCCGAAATGAATGGCTAGTGCAAGGATTGAAGGGAAAATCTCAAGCAGTAACCGTATGCGCTTCGCGCTGAATTTGAAGTGCCAGTCAATTGTTATTCTTCTTCAAAAACTTTAGGTAGAAATGAACATTTGTTTCGAAAGAGTCAGCCGTGTATTTCGGCTTCGGCTTCGTATAGGGAAGAAAGAAAGCTCAGGTAAACCGGGCGATCCCTCTCATATGTACGTAATAGCCTAACATAACATCCTTATTCTAGGCACATAGAGCCTTACTCTGTACGTTCACAATCTTCTCCGCTGGAAATATTCCATGGGATGAAGTGGAATATGCTCCAAATACAACACTCACTGCACCAAGTGAAGGTGGTTGTCTCAAGCAGTGTCTAGAAGATTTTCCAGAATGTGGTATGGTTATCACAGATAAAGTTGACGAATTGGTGAGTCCTTCATTTATGTTCGTTCCAAATCTATTGAAATTGTTTCACGCTGAATTGTTAAATATATTGTGTCCTTCCTGAACTGCAGATGGCAGAGGTGAAGGGCAGTAGCTGGCTCTGCTAGCCTGTAAAAAGTGAGGGAAATCAGTATCTTTCACTTCTGAAGCTCAATAAAAAAAAGGACGGCGTTGGTCTATGTAGATTGGCAACTGCCGCCATTCTGTTGACCATATCGATATCAACACTGCATTTGAGCATTTTAGATCGTGAATATTGTGCTTTCAGATTTACTGCTTCTTGTGCTATGTACGCGCCATTCCGTTGCATAATGCCTCAACAAATGTCAGGTATTTTAATGATAATGAAAAAATATACGTCCTGAAAAGAGTCGAATACGATCCTGCATGTCCTCTAGTAGATACCGTACTTCCAGCCTAAACCCGCAGCAACAATTCAGATAATCGTCATCGTTCATTGCGTTTGTTGCAGTAATGTACTATGATGGCTTTGTTTCCGCTTTGTTGTGTTGCCGACTTAACTCATATTTGTTGACTTGTTTATTTAATTTTGCTTGTCTATTTCAGTGATGTCAAATAAAACTTCATACCTTCGAAGCAAATTCCAAATTGAATTGTTCTCGCATTCGAGTGAATACTTATGCATCAAGCTATCCAGAAAGTTGTACCCTATCTTGAATGCATTACGCACAATTGCTTTACAGTATTACCTATTGACGACCGCGCCTTTTACATTGTCCTTACATTAACTTTTAATTTCTCTTATAACTGTAGTTGGAAGTGAATGATTCCTGAAGCACGATTCCTCAAGATTCCTCAGAGGGCTGTGCGCTCTTCTGATACTTGAAAACATGAAAACATTATAAGAACGCTTGGCAAACTTGACAAATAATCTAAATACTAGATGAGCACGATATGGTGTGGCTAAAGACTCGTCGGCGGGCCACACGGTCGTCCATGGGTTAAATAGAATCGACTCTTTAGCTTTTTCCATTATAGCCGTAAGAGCCTACCAACAACGGCTATGCCTCACATGTTGGTCTCGCTCTACGGATTTCAAAATTTAAGTTGCAATACCAGACCCGTATCGGAAGACGAATACAAGTTTGCATCCAACGCTACTACCAGTGGTGATAGAAAGGCATTTCAGGAGTCAACCAAGCAGAAACAGAAATGGACGCCCAAGCACCTAACAGAAACTGATAAGGAGCGTCGTAGAAAACGAGTCATCGGCTGAAAGTATTTACAGTGGTTGAGTGCTCGAGCGACACCATATCTGCTACGACACGCGACATGGGTTATGTGGTCTTGGGCAGCGAGGTCAGTAGTGTCTTTGCCGACGGAAAACGATAGTGGCGGTAACAGGCAAAATACTGGTAGACAAAGTATAAAAAAGGAAAGAATTTGTGCTTCCGCATTTTGAAACGCCTGTCCATTCCATCCGTACTTCCATTGCCCTCCCCGGACGGTTGCATTGCTGCCACCAGAAGCAGGAGCCAAGAGATTTATTCAACTTGAACGACTCGCTAGCCGTGGGTGCGCTTGCTCTATTGCATCTGGTGCTGTACTTCACAATAGCCTACATTGCGCCAAGGTACCTACGCATGCTGATGTACAAGTCCTTCTGGATGCACAGGAAACCAGGAAACCAGTCGGTATTGGCTACATTAGTGATCGAGCGGCTGAAAGTAAATTTTTCATCAGATGAAGATGTCTCCCAAGTTTCCAATATGTACTCCCATTTTCTCGGCCTCAGACTCAGAAAACAAGCGGTTTCTTAACTAAGTGAGGCATCAAGACTCAAAATGAGTAATTTGCCAACGTGAAATCTTTGATGATGCTTTTGCTGATGTCATTGAGCGTCCATGATACTTGAAGGCCTGATGGAACGGAACGGTAACGCAAATGATCGAATAGCTTCATTACTTTCATCTTTTGCTCCTCCATTGCCCTGATTGTTCCTAATAGTTGTTTCAAAACACGATTTTAGACGGAAAATCCATGTGGTGAATCCCCAGTGAAACTATCTCTAGCGAAATAGATCGTGTGCTGTGAACGAATCTCAAATTCATTCGAGACCCCACGACTCTTTCAATGTATATGTAGTGTTGGAGGTGACTATCGTAGGCAAACACGGTTACCTCCACTGGTAAATAGGTTGCAGCTCAAGGCTGTAATGATAGTGGAACCTTGACCTCAAAAATCTCAACTTTCTCGAGATCGCTCGAAACTGCATTGTTTTCATCCGAGCTCAGCATAAAACAAAGCTCATTCCTATTCGCACGATGCTAATGGCATTAAGAAGAAAGCCGGAATTTAGCATAGCAAGTGGGGCTACGAATACTTTATCATGCATAATGCTGTGTAAACTAGTCCGATGTTCACTCAATAATAATCTCCTCAAGCACAGCAACCGAGTCATGCAAAATGCAATAGAGGAAACGAAGGTGCGGTATTAATTGGCTCAAGGACGTAGATAAGGATAAAAGTACTTGGTCTTCGGGCTTTGATCAATCCCGTCTAAGGAATGAGCTCTTGCATTCGGCTTTAATTCAGAGTCATAGTGGCGTTGAATGCGTGTGGCCTGAACAATGACTAGTGGTGGCCAGCGCCTGAAGAAGTCAGTGCTTTTGTCATCCTAGACTAGTCTTGTACCAATTAGGTGATGGAAGGTTTGGTTGACTCAGACGAATATCGACCTGGAACACGAAACTGTGGCCATAAGTGTGTAGCGCCACTTGACATTACACAACCTTTGCTCCGAAGAGATAGATAGCTCAACCCCGATATTTTGGGGACACTGTACGATGGGGACAGGAGTCATGGATTTGCGCTCCATCATTTATTTCGCGCAAACCCCACTCCATGTGGGCGGAGTCCGGTCCTGCTAACCAACTTAAGTGTTCCCATCATGCTACCTGTACTCCTTCCAAGCTTGACCATAGGGCTATTCACTATTTTCGCGCGAACCCCGAACATTGTAGGCGGAGTCCGGTCCTACCTTCCACCATAAGTGTTCCTATCCTGTTTCCTATAATCCTAGCCAATTTTTGAACTTCCTAGGTCCACGGGGACAAGAGTTATGAATTTCTGCTTAGACCCCTCCCACTGTGGGTGGAGTCTGACTTTGCTACCCACCATAAGTGTTCCCATCCTGTCTTCGGTACACCTGCCTGACTTGAACGCTCTTGGTCCAAAGGGACAGGATTTATGATTTTACGGCCAAACGTTTATTTCGCACAAACCGGATTTCACATTTCAACCCTTTGGAGGGGTCCGGTCCTGCCACTTACCACAAGTGTTCCCATCCTGCCGCCTTTACTCCTACAAAGCTTGAATGCTTTAGGACCACGGGGACAGTAGCTATGAATTTCCGGTCGGACACACACATACACAAATATTAGCACGTTATATGTAGCAGGATGGTAGAATGAGTCCAATCGCTGTTGTTATATCACCTAAATGTAAGTACGGAATGGGTTTCACTTTTCACTTTCGACTTTTTTAGTTCCCATCCCAATTTTTCATAGCTTTACCAGCTCATCATTCTGTTATGTGCCCCACTCATTTGACTTTCCAATTCATTCGAAAAGACGACATATTTGACCAGGGAGCGCCTTAAAAAGAGCTTTTTGGAAGGCCGTTCTCTTGGCCACGTTGATCCACTACTCAATTTCTATTACGCCTGAGGTCTACAATGTTTTTGATGTGTTCTTCCACTCTTTGGAGCGGCGATCACCAATCGCACATGAACTGATTCAAATAAGTTTAGATCACCAAGCGCAAGAAGTTGGCTCATTTTGCGCAGTTGGGAGGTTTGACAGCATAAAAGGAGCACAATTATGATAAATAGCGAAGTCGAAAAAACATACTGAATCACAGAGGAAATATTCACAACTATGGCCAGAAGATTCCCGGAATCTTTTTTTTTTTTTGAAATGTCCGAACGTCATCAATCAAGACCAACTGGGGGCGGGGGGCAACAGGCATCCACACTTTTCTGTCGTCTTCGAGGACAGCAAAGAACTCTTTGAAGGGCTGACTCGACGGCGAGCAATGGGAAGTTGCCACTTGAGTAGTAGACGTTTTACTCGGAAAAAAATTTGGAACACCTTCATAAGTAACCTCAATAAGAAACAGCCGATGATTCACGGGATCCGAATTTTTTATTTCACTCCGAAAAAGCAGCCAGATTGGGATGATCCATTAGCCTTAATGATATGACGTCAAGTGGCTCCTGAAGATCCTTGTTACAATTATGCCTTCCTGCACATTGAGTCTCCGGTCAATCGCAATGCGATTAGATCATCAGAACACCCCCATGACTAGGCTGTAAAGCGGATGTGGCGCCGGGTGTGGTTGTCCTTAACCCTAATTCACACAACAGGTGCTAATAGTTCTACTGCAAAATCTTCCCCTCTACAGCACGAGACACGTCGTTTTGACGTAAGAGCCTCGTGCTGTAGAGGGGAAGATTTTGGATTCTGGAATGTTAAATCTGTATGTGCCAGGAGATGGGACCCGGTTTCGGCGAGATGACAACAACAACACCTAGCGCATCTCACTCTTCAGCACTTTATGAAGGAAATACATCCCGATTCAAACCAATGTGAACTGTTCAGTTCTCAAAGAGTTCCACCTAGCGACTGCAACTTCACTGCAATAAAAATCTAACGAATTACGGTACGCTGCTCAGCAGAAACCTGTGCGCACAGTCTGCTTGGAAAGCTTGATCACTTCCAGCACTGGTCCGAACGCAGGTTCTGAGCTGAGAAAGAGAGAATTACGACAAGGAAATGATTTCTACGGTTTCCCAAATAAGATTTATTCGTAGCCGTGTATCAGACCCCTGACGATAAAGCATGAAGTTTTGAGTACAGTGCGTCCCCAAATGATACAGCCACCCCTAATTTCCCCAAAAGCTCACAGTATTTGATGTTTCTGAAAAACTGCCAAAGTAGAAAATGTGTTAAATTTGAATTGCAATTTGCACATTATCACCAAATTCCAGC
>UZAF01016190.1:43440-73054 GCA_900617895.1 Haemonchus placei
AAGTGGCTGTATCATTTTGCGACGATGGAAAAGCACCCTTTATTGAAAAATTGATCAGAAAAAATGTTCGTTTTCGAGCTGGAATTTGGTGATAATGTGCGAATTGCAATTCAAATTTGACACATTATTTACTTTGGCAGTTTTTCAGAAACATCAAATACTGTGAGTTTTTGGGGAAGTTAGGGGTGGCTGTATCATTTGGCGACGCACTGTATATGTATCGCCCAGTCGAAAAAATCACGTTAATGTAGCCTATATCGCTCTAACACTAGCGTGTTTGGAGGAAAGTCGCACGTCCTCGACCCCGCCATTCATTGGGTATGATATCCCCTAAACAGTTGCTAAGCACGGCATGCCACAAGATCGGAGCCGCGAAGCGTAGTAATCTCCAGTATAACGGTACTCCTTACCCGATTCCCACGACAAACGGCAGTAGCTGCGGGCTGACTACCTTATCATCCCACTGGGAATTCAGACCTTTCCATTCTTAACTTGCGACTGCGCGTGATCGGGTGAGACGAGCGCAATTTTCGGGAAGAAACACCCCTACCCGTAACCTACCTATCGCATACCTTCTCATGACAATTATTCTCCGCTAATTCTCCAAGCAGATACCAGAGTTGTAAAGGCTCAAGTACGTGATCGATGAGATCTTTTTTTTTCACGTCACCGTTAGGAATAGGCTACCGGATTCCCGTTCCACCGCCAACTGTCTCTCTGAATGTGCCATGGGAAAAGGCAGTTTAGAAGATCAATCAAGCTTCTCTGCATGTTCCTCTTTCCCTTTCCAGGTTAGGCCGTTTTGCATACAACCCATTGTTGAAATGAGAACAATTTTATTGAGCTAAAGTACACGCATTTGCTCTGTATTTGATTCCAGAAATGGACTGTGCATTTGGAAAGCTTTCATTTATAAATATCAACACACTACAGAGATGAGAACGTTAGAGCAGAACAGCACTGAAGATTAAATACTTGGAAAATACAACTTTTTCATGAAACAAATCGTGACTAGCTCTACAACCTAATCACATATTGTATCAAGATATGCATCAACCTGTTCGTAGACCTGCTTCTCGAGATCTTCCATAGATTCAATCAAAGCAATCCGAATTGGCTGCTCCAGAGACGGATCCTTTTCAATTAGTTTCTTGGCGACGAATGCGTAAGTTTGACAATCACCACGGAAACTCTGCAAAACTGTAGCTAATCCTCAGGAATATGATTGCAACACAATTAGCTTCCCATAAATCTATTTCTTTTGCTCAATTTCACCCAAGTTCAACATTCCTTCTTTCCCGCTGGGTTGAGGCGGTGGAAAAATGAGGTTAGTTCCTTCCTCTTGTTGTCTGGATTTGTTTCTTCAAACAGTTCCCAGACATTTCGAATCGAACCTAGTGTAAGTCGAAATTCCAAAAATAGATGTTAGAAGACCATTCAGTGAAGACAGACCATGAAATTTTTTGAAGGAAAAATGAAAAGGAAGGTGGGAAAAGGTTCAAGTGATGTGCGATACGTAATGAAATTCCGTTCTTCATTTTAATATTTGAGAGCAAATTCAAGTGTTGGTAGTAAAAGGTCGGTCGTCAGAATGAGATTATGAGTGCAGAGTCACAAATGAAGCCACAGTTCACCACTTGTTCTTTTCGCCGACCTTTCAAAAATCTTCTCCCATGTTTTTTGCACGCTTTAGGACGCTTACTTATCAGCTACTATGAAAAGATGTATCATAATAATTCTACGAATCTGCGTCGTCCCACTTCCACCAGCTTGCAGAACATGATCTGTCATCATCATCATCAGTCAGCAAGTCATGAAAATCATTTACTTTCAGGCGCAACATTTTATTATATTATTTATACCGCAATTGATTATTATTTTAGGTATTTTTTGACCGCATAGGTGTTTCGATAACTGCGTCGAGGCTGAAAGATAGCTGAAACAAGGCGCTTGCTCGATTCAACACCAGAAAGTATTATACTATAAAAGCTTTCGTTGAAATGAAAGCGCACGGTGCGAATATTTCGAGAGCATACCAACATCCTTGATCTGAAGATAAACAGCACTAGCGGGATGCCTCGGCAACGCTTTTTACCAATGGGGACAAATGCGAATTTCCACAGTCACTAGCTCCAAGCAGCTCCGAAATGCTCATAACTTACGTGAGTAGTTCTACTCACCTAGTAGTTTTAACTTTTGTATTTGTAAACAACCCTCTAAAGTGTAGTTGGTGCTTTCAAAGTTCACCGACGTGCATTGTTTCCACTGCGCGACCGAATGACGGTGTTGCTGTTCACGTGTTGACAACGCAGGACAGATTGCGTTCATGGTTGCATCGAGGAGGTCCAACGTTGGACAACCGTGAACACAATCCGTCCAGCGCTGTCAACACATGGCTAGCAACGCCGTCTGTCGGCCGGTTTGTTAATGAAAACAATCACTTCGGTGCAGCTGAAAACAACCAGTGATATACCTGTACCTTTATATACGATTTCTTGAAAATTAAAACCCTTCCCTGAACTAACGCTACCTTTCTGGTGATGGAATAAACTGAAATGATGCGAATGGTAAATCAGAAAAAACCTCTTCAAGCTTCTTCTTCCTCACTAAGAACCTCTCGAGTGATATCTCATTCAGATTAGAGAGCCTTTTTTCTCTGACTGTACGTTTCTCTTCCTCACTGTCCTGTTGGCCTATTGCTAAGCTGCTCAGCCGCAGTCCGCCTGCACCTTGAACAGAATCGTAGAATATCGATCGTCACATGGGATCGAATGTCTGAAAATGACCTACCTTCATCCGGCTTCGGCTCCGTTTTGACAGTCTTTATAAGATTCGCTTGGATTTCTTTGAACTGCGAAAAAAAGCGGGAGCTGGTTGGAAAACGTGATGCCACCGTTTTATTGGATGGTGCATCATTCTGGAAGTAAAACTTCTGCTCAAACACATTGTTTTCAAATCTTCTGAAAATGCATGAAATACCTCGCAGAAAAGGTACTTTGGTACATACTTTATTGTCTAAAAGATTGATAGTGTAAAGATTTCAATGAAAAGCAGCGCGCACAGCTCGAACAATTGAAATCAACTTAAGAGGGTGACAGAACGGACCAGACGAGCGACGTTGAAGCAAGCCTTGCAGTTGTACACGGCTTCGGTATCTTTAATCCGCGATGGTTGAGCTCCCATTCTTGAGCACTCAATATTGCGACAATCTCAGCGGTTATTTTTAGGTTAGAGTCATGCGAGAACGCGATAACCCAAGAACTTCCTCAGTTGATTCACCATGTTCTTGAACGTCTCCTCCTATTCATGCGGCCTTGTCCGTCGTCACCCTTCACAGAAAATTCTCCAACATGAGAGGATCTCTATGTGATGACGCGATCTTAGAAAGCGGACATGTGGCAAATCATGGACCAAAAGGCGACTTCACCCAGAGGCGCAAGTGGTGCTGTAGTTTGGACTTCCGTTTCCACTTTTCTGCGTTTCATTTTTCATAATATCCTGTCTCATCTCAGATGTATCAAGCCATGTACATGTGGAGGGCTTGTGATGCAGTTGATATCCTGCATGTCTGCTAAAGGCTAGCTGCGAATCGATGTGATGTACCAAGGAGGCAATCCGGAGCCATCCTTAATCAATAAGCTTAGCTTATAGGCACTCTGAGATAGCAAGGCTTAAAATCCAGTCAACGCGAAATTGTCTACGAACATCCATTCATACGAAGTCTGACAGCCCGAATCGAGATTTGCAATCGTGAAGATGTAGCTCAACCTCAGTTCCACTGATCTTCACCGACTACTTGTCAACGACAAACTACGACAATGGAGGCGGACCTCGAAGGGCTGGAGGCGTTTATGCGGCACGGAAAAGCTGTCGGAAATTGGTGCCAGAAGCCCATGAATGGATTCACAGAAAATGAAATTGAAATGAACTCTGGGTTAGTGTGAAGATTGCCTAAGTTCTCCATATCAAACAACACCATCTATGGTTATTAGCAGTTTCGATGGGCATGGGAGTTATCTATTGGACAGATCGATAATGAAATAGATCACATCATCTTCAATCAAAATTTATGCCTGTTCGACTGCGTTGTTGCTTTTGCGTTTTACACAAAACAGGACTGTGTCTTCTCTGCGTTAGATTCTGATTTCTCAATGTGATTCAACAATCGAAGCCCCAAAACCGTCTTCAATTGAGAACACTTCAGTTACCCTGCAGTTCAAGGGACGATGGCGTTATCGAAAACATTAAAGAGTACAGCCAGCCGTCGAACATGTTCATAATGGTTATAGAAAAGCGCAAAACTTGAAAATCAACGCGAGCGCCTTCCTTATGACCCTCAAGCTAATAGGCTCGCGAAGGGCTGCAGGCAATTACCACCTTTCGTCCAAAGTTGCAAAGCTATGCAGCGAAGAGACGAAGGAAAACCAGAAAAGAGAAGAGCAGCTGTTACACTCGAAGCTGTCGAGTCTTGGAACAGGAGCAGTGGACAGCATGCCAGTCGGAGCTTCGCCATTAACTAGATCAAGATGACTTCTCTATGTCGTTCTAACAGAACAATTACTGCATCCCTAAAGATGGAGAACTACATTTACGACTACTGCTCAGATCTTTTTGGCAACACGTCTGCCTGCACACTTACCATCGTATACAGATTGGATATGTCATACTTTCAGTTCTCAATTCCGAAATTCGACTTGCCATTACATCGACGAAGAATCTAGAGCACCTCGTTCGGACAGGACCGTAACGAGATTGCTCTGCTCTTAACTAGACTTTACTCCTTACTTGCACTTGAAAACCCTAATACTCATTTCGTAGGATATCATTCAAACGTATTTCTGAATAATAAGAGGCAGAAATACGTTCAAATGATAAAAGATATTGGTAAGTATTGCTCAAACAGCCTTATTTCTCTTATCAATAAATTCTTCTCCAGAATAATTCTCGACAATGAAATAAGAACATCGGCTGAAGCGCAGCCGTGCAAACATGCAGGGAAACAAAGGAAGCACAGTAGACAGCACTCGCTCATCTTCTTGCAGTCATTACAACTATCGAGGTGTGGAAAAAGAACGAGAGAAGATGTCGTCATGTCGTGCGTTCATGCACCTCAACGTCTGCGAAACTGCTGAAACAGAAGTCACGTGAACCCTAGGTAACGACGAAAACGTCTTAATCATTCAATAAGGATACTTTGGGGACAACAAACTAATCACAGGAATCTCACTATGCTACAAGGATGTCATCGCTAATGTGTAGGGAAGAGCTGAAAGATGAAACCACCTCGCCCAAACTTTTCAGTGTTGCTTTCGAAAACGTCACATGCTACTTATAATTATGGAAAAAGTGAATTCAATGACCGGAACTTATACAACCTCCGCTTGGCACACACCGATCTTACAACACAGAATACCGAGCAGGCGGAGTTAGCTAAACTCGGCAGCGCCTAAAGGAAGATAGGCTTGCAATTGAATATAAGACAACATTCACAGAAACTCGGTCATTTAAATTGTGACGACCGGCGACCTATTTTTTCTGCCCCCCCCCCCCCCCCCCCCCCCCCCCCCCTCCACACCCACGACCCACCCCGTGTCCTTGGTCAGAGCCCCTTCTCCATGCGTTGTGTATGTGGGATATGAAAATTTGCGCATTCAAATAAGGTTATGCCGTGGAAGGCAATATATCGTCTACAAGAATTGCGTGGGATTTGGAGGACGCTATTCGACACCTTCCGCTCTGTACCGTCAAACCTTGATGTCCCTTATACACTTAACGGTACGGATACTTCTAAACTCCCAGAATAAGCGATGAGCAACCTGGCTTTAAAGAGCTACAGAAGAGAACGAGCGACAACAGGACCGTTAAAGAAGGAATAGTGGAGAAGAAAGAAAGATCAACTTTTCGATTATACAGCTCTTTCTTTCGTGACAGGGTCGTAACATCTGACTCTTCGCAAGAAAAATGCACTTAAAGCCTATCATAACACGGCGGGAAGAACAATTCTTCGAGAACAAGTAAATGCAGGGCCAAATTTGGGTTTGTTACTCCGCGAGTTAATGAAAATCAAAAACGCTGCCGTATACCCTGAGTAATCAAAGATAAGATGGGCCATACAATCCTTGGTGATTGTAGGACCAGAACGGCACCGACTAAATTCTTCGAGAAGTCGCACGAACACCATGGGGTGAGCCACCCGGATAGGTAGACTTCAACTTCTGAGCGAAAGAAATAGTATATCTCGACTTCCTTGACCAAGGTTTACTGAACAACTTCAGCTCGCGACAACAATGCATGGGTTTGATACCGACCCTGCTCGAGCAAATCGATGATCGACGGGACGACAGGTCACACGGATGATGGCGCAGCTTCTTCCACCAATTGAATATACACTATCTCCACTTGCATTAATGTGAGCAACTAGAGCAGCTAACCGCTACAAATCACGGAAATCACTCCACAAAACAACTCTCTCACCTGCAGAGATCTCGATGATGCTGGTTCAGCAACAGGCTGGGCTGGAGCAGTCTTCACTGGAGATTCACCCAGGTGATTGCGAACGTTTTCGCTTTGCATCGCCATCTTGGAAGTGGCAGCTTCAGTTGTTCTTGAAATCAAGAGAGTAAGAAACATCAAATTCTCACTTAATATGTACTTTGAGATCCTTCATGTCCCAAACATTTGCTTGATTTTTCAATAATACACCCAAAACAAGCCTGCACCAAAAAACATTGAGTCGCACCTTCGGCATTATTAGGAGAAAAGCTTTTACACAGCGAGAACGATGCAGAACCAATTCCAATGAACGATAAACATAGCGCCGAATGAACTGGCTAATTCTAACCTCTTTTCAGAGTTGAACAACGGTGGACAAGGTGGTGGTGGCAAACCCATCGACGCCATGACATTCGGTTTTACCTCTTGCTGTGAATCTGAAAAATAGAACGATGAAGGACGACTATCTCATGACATATGTGTACATTCAATTGACAACACTACAAGATTTAGCCGCAGCAAATCTTCCTGCAGCTCTTTTTTGAAGTCAACCAATTGAACAAGAAAGAGGCGAATGATTAGCTAGTAAAAGGTGGTTACCCTGAAGCAATCTTTCTTCTTCCTGAGCTGCAACCGAGGGAGGGGTTACAATGGGAGCAGACGGAGACATTCGAAGCACTCGGCGTGGTAGTTCATCCTAAACATTAAAAATTAGCATCATCAAACACTCGGCAATATAACGGCCGCGCAAAACTTGTACTCATATGGGTTATTCTGTTATATAGAGCGAAGGGTGAGTGAATCACATCCTTGGACTGCCCCAAATGATTAGGTAACGTTACGTACATATAGTGAACATATAAGGAAAACGAGAACACGAAACCCAACTCTTGTGCATCTATAGGTATAGACTCACCCCGATTCAGCCACTGACCATCCTTATGGGAATTTTGCATGGCGTAGGGCAGCAAAAAATAGCAGTCAACAAAAAAAGCAATGAGTAAAAATCTGTAGTGTCAAAAGCATGCAGATTCCCGGTGTCGTTGGGCGACCGGCTCACCACACAGGACCATGAAGCTGTATGTATGAGCATGATAGGCTCGACTGAAATGCCCGAAAAAAAAGGGTCTCTCGAGAGATTGTGGAGTAAAAAAGCTCTCCATAATCTCTCGAAGAACCCGCTTGCCTCTGCCTTCTTCGGGCGAGACTCGATTAGGTTCGAGATTCATCGAGGGCTGGCGCTCTAACTTATATGTGGCCAAACTTGTGAGGCTGATATAATTTTTCAGATCAAGTAGAGCTCCTAGCATTAATGCACAGCAAAGGGTCTTACAAGTATGATGAAGAATGAATGTTCGGGGCTACTCAGTGTGAAATCACAATGATCATTATATGGAAGCTCTTTGCGCAGGCAAAGCCTGGCACTTTAGCAATAAGGAAATAAACCCCAGACACCAATTGAAAGTATAATGAGAACTTGAAATAAATTAAACATCTACTGCAGGAACTGACCGATTCAATACCAATAGTGAAACTGGTATTGTTGATGACGTTAGCAGGAGTATTTATGCGAATAGGTAAGCGAACTGGAGCACTTGGGACAGGGGCCATTGGAGGAGGAAATGGAGGTTCTGGTTCCGTATTTTCCTTAGTACCCTGCGGTGTTGCTGATGTCTCCTCTTGATTTGGTGACACTGGATCTCCAGCAGGAGCATGTCGTCCAACTGAAAATTTGTTTCCATTTTTGTTGTGATGCAAAACAAAAATGTACTGATTAAACAACAAATGCCAGTAAAATTACATATAGCTTGTTCTGGAGTTGAAGAGCGTCCTTCTGATGAACTACGGGAAGCAGTTCTACTCCTCTTCTTCTTCCTACAAACACCAATTTTACAGGAATGAACCGGATGACAGGTGAAGAAGTAAGGAGCTCACGACTTTCTGTGTTTCTTTTCCTTTTTAGCTCGTTTTTTATCGGGATCTCCATCCTTCCCTTTCTCATGATCAGAGTTGGTGCCGTGAGACACGGATCGTCGATCACGTTCATCATTTGCTCCACGATCACTACTGCGCGAACGGCTCCGCGAGGAAATGGGCGACCTGTGACGTTTTGCAATATTCATTTTATTGATCAATAATAAAGACCAATTGCTAGATCTTTTGGAATTTTCTAGTGCTACCTCAAATGAAGGGAACTCGATGATCATACCTCACACTTGGCGAACGACTGTCACTGGAAGAGCGGCCTCTCGACCTTGATCTGCTCCGGTCGTCATCACGATCTGAGTGTCTTCTTTTGTACCTTAACCATTCAGAATCGAAAACTAAAAGCTACACAGCAAACATGGCATAAACATCTCATTGGATAGATCTTTACAAGCAGAATCCGACCTGCAGGGATAGCATTCAATGTCCAAATGAACACAAAAACCTTCAGACTTTTCTTGTGCACACGTTCTCGAAAACGGAAGTGAGTGCAGATCGGGTACTCCACGTAGACAAGTTACGAACCAACAACCCCTGCGACCCTATGGCAGTGTAAGTTTACGAATGAACGGCTTCTATGGTAACGTTTTTGCCCGTTAACAGGGACGAATCACCCTAAACATCGGCGGAGGAGCGCAGCGCACAGTAACATTGTAGCAGCGGGGCGTTCTGGACGATGACCTTTTTAGAAAAGTGAGTCCTCTCTGAATATCATGAAGTTATGTCGTAGAGGCAGCGAAACGTGATGGCTGAAGCTTCTTGAGTGAAAAAGTGAATCCATTTTCCGACACAACTACCATTTATTTCAAAACATGGCCAACGAAAAAGTTAGTTTGAAAGTAAAATCTGATCATTAGGACAAACTATCATTCTAAAACAACGTATAGAAGGTCGCACGTTATTGTTAGCATCGACTAATGTCGTTCAGCCCGAGTTCCCAATCCAACACATGCTCGACATCTTAGCCACGATTATGATTCAATCACATCTCAAATCGCTACCCAGTGACCGCAATGAAGGCGAAGTGTACACCTCTGCTGTGAATGTGCTGTATGAGCTCATTGTTAACATCACACTGTTCTACATTTTGAGCTTCCTCCGAATTGTTACTAACTCAGTTTGGGGTAGTTTTCCATTTCTCAACCTTTACCTCCTTAACTCAGTGCTTTGCGCACGGATGGACCGACTTCAGCAACACTTCAAATTACTGCTCTGAATATATTGTAGAAAGATAGTTAGCTATTGCTAGAGAAAACGCAGCATTTGAAAAACCCGCATCACGACAGCGTCATCAGTCTTCTAGAGCGATGCAATCCTTTCAAGAGTACCATAAAATTAGATGAATGAGGAATTTCTCGAATCTTAGCACACAGTTGAAGTGGAGGTGCATAGGTCACCATCAATTTTTCAAACTGTAAAAAAGAAAGTATTGAGCTCCCACCTTTACTACGTTGTTGGGTTATTCATCACTAGCAGAATATAAAATCCTTCCACTTTCACCTTTGTGAAAAATATCTTTATTCAAACACTCACGATTCTCGTCCACTTCCTCTGCCACTACTCTGTTGGTATGATCTATTCCGATAACCAGTCCGTCCTCGCACTGACGCAAAACAGGTATCAAGACACGAACGTAACTCATATTATCGACCTAGACTCACTGTTTTGGTTCATACTCTGATATTGCGCATATCTGCGGATATCTTTGAACCATGTCAATTCACAGCGATGACCCATCAAATCACCATCACTATATCTGAATGGACAATGATTTCATTGAGTGCTCTGTTGTCTTAACAGAACGGATGAAACCTACTTGCTCATTGCTTCCTTCGCATCATCTCGTGTTTCGAAACGAACAGCGACGAAGAGGCGCTGTTGGTCAGCACTAGTTTTGACAAAATCGAACGAAACTGGTCCTATTCTGTCTTCGAAATATTCTCTGAAACGTACACGTGTATGCAGCACATTAAACCTCAAACGTGAATGTCTGTGTAAATTTAGATGTACTAGTTCCCATGCTCTACCATCACTCACCTTTTGAAGAGGTAACCTTGGCAAATCAATGAAATTTATTAACGCGATGCGCCTTGCACCTTCCTAGTCAACAATGGCAAAAGTCTATCCAAAAGTCAAACAACGACACAGAGTAACAGGATAGGGAAGTAACGTCCAACGGCAACATTGAAAATCTCCTCCAATTAATTGACGCTCATTAAATATCGATTATCATCAAATCAAGAGTTTAAATAGCTGGAAATATCATTGGTTACTGTCTTCGCTGATATAACACATTTAGAAGAGGACTCCTTGACGAATAGTCGAATTTTATATAAATATCGAAGCAAAAACAAAGGAAATACCTGATCTCATCTGTGGACATGTCACCAGGCAAGCCACGAATGAATATGGTATGCTTCGATTCAGGAACTTCTTCTTCATTAATGCGATCTCTCCTTTGATGATAGTCGTACCCACCTCGGTTCGCGTAGGCACCACCGTAGCTCATGGTTGAATTGCCAGAAATGATGCAAACCAATTCAACCGTTCCACAATCAGAGCAAAAGCTGGAATGAAATTGACTGCCATATTTTTTTGCCACATATAGGTGTCCGCACGTCTTTTGTCTAAAGGTGAAGTTCACTTTGGTCCTGGTACATTGAAAAAAAACTCGCCCCTCCACAAGAAAAAAACAGATCTTATTCACTGGTTTGCCATCTACACTCCAACTATAAGAGCTTTACATAAGCAAATCTATACCTAGGACCAATAAATTCCTTCAAATCCTTATAAGTATTACATGATGAATTTGAATTCTATTAAAAGCAACAAAACATTAAAAAAAGATTCTCACCTTCAATGATTTCACTGCCGTCAGAGCAAACACTGATAGAAAAAGCAGTTTCCCAGTATCGATGGAGGATGAATAAGCAACAATTCTAAAGCTATCCAAGCAATCAAGCTGCCCACCGTGAACAATGCGTGCCGAGAAGGAGCAAGATTACTGATCGAACGTCGCCCTTGCCCACCGTAACCCAACGACCTGCATATCACGTTCTGTTTCAAAACGCTCCCAGTCAACCTACAGTTCCACAGCTCGTTTACAGGTGTCGAACAAAGAATGGTTTGGGTCCTTCCACGTCTCTTTAATGATCACCTGTAGGTTTATCAGGAAACTGGGAGCAGCTAATTTACAGACCTTTTTCAAAGCATTCACAGCATAAACCGACTACGTACGGACTCAGTTTTGCTGAACGGACCTCGAAAAGAGAAGCAACGGTTGTGCATGACCTCGTTTTAAGAGATGGATACATTCCAGGAAAATTTGGGAGAAAGCAAACCTGCGCTGGCAGAATTTTGCATAAAGTAATGGGGAACAACGCGGCATTTATGTTTCTGAATGCCTTTTCTCATGTGATAGTGAGAAGGAGACGAATGAAGGATAGATTATTGGCGTCAATCAATCTCATTCCTTGAAATGCGCCCCGTCTTCGACTTCCATTCGGGTCTGTAGCGTCGGTTTATGTGCTAAACAATGACTTGCGGTGGCCAGCCGATGTACAAGCCAGCGCTTCCATCCTCCCACACCACAAGCCGGATTTCGCAGTCGTGGGAACGTATGCTACAAAAACCACCAGTGTCCAACACCTACCCGAGGGCCTCGCTCAAGGTACCTTTTTGTTGCGTCGTATACGTGACGGGAGCGGAGGCGCTTGAGTGTATCTGCGGGATACTGTTCACATGTTCACGGGACTTAAAAATCTGTATTGTCCTCTCATCCGAGTCTGACACCAATTAACCTACCCCAGGAAGATGAAAGGCTCGGTTAGTCTAGAAGGATCGTATTGGATATTGCGCCACTTGCACTTCCACCACCTCCGCCCGAATGCTATACAAGTAAATTGCGAAGAGTTTACCTCTTTCAAAGAATACAAGATTACCTTCTAATATGTGGTGAATAATGACCGGTAGTTTAGTGGGGTCAGTGCTTATCTACTATATAAACACCAGTCGGATCACACGGTTTACGCCGGTTTTCACTCATTCTTTTTACAGAATCGGAATATGCTTGACCTTCCAGTCTTCCTTTCGGATTAAATGGTTGATTTCTAACCACAAATTTTCGAAGGAGCGCCACCAATTCCAAATACTTGGACCGCATGAGTCTATGCTTACATTCGAAAATCTCCACCTGTTGCACTCGATCTCAACAATAACTATGCATTAGAAATTTAGGGTTTCATAACAGTGGACTTACTGGCACGAAAGATCGGGTATATAGCGAGTCGCGCTTCACCTCTGCTCCTGTGGAGAACCGATACCTTATGATAACGTCGACCAAATGATGAGCTTTCTGCCAGTAAGAGTTCACGAAGAAAGCTTCCTGCGGTTTCCCCACAACGTGAATCGAGACCCCTCCCGATACCATATGTGCCGATGTCAGGTCGAGAAACGTCTTGGACAGGGCACAATAAAGGGCCAGACATGGTATCGTGTGAAGGCCACACCCACAGCGTACGAGTCTCACCGGTGTTGTAAAGGCTGCACTACCTCAAGAGACTCCCATGATGAAAGTTCAAACAACTTCCCACGACCCATGGCGACAGTGGAAGGCAGTTTTAGACAATTTTGACTTGATATAGTCAGTTCTTTCCGCAATTATAGCAACTGAAATCTCGCCGACTTACCCATTCCATGCCATTTCCGCCATGGTTATCACGAACAAGCTCTATTTCTACTACTTTTGGAGCGCCTTATTCTTCACGAAGTAGACGGATTCTCTCACTTTCTTCGTCACCGATGTTCTACTCACATTAACACTTCCTCTATTCAACTTGAAATGGGCACTTAAAATTATCGTGAACTATGCCTTTATATGACGACGAAGAGAAACAAAAGAACAAATACAGAAGTACTGAACATAAGATCCTACTGTATGTAATGCTGTGTCTGTTGGTTTATCTGTGTTTGTTTGTCCGTGTGTTTGTTTGTGTCGAACAGAAATTGATAATTCCCGATAGTGTAGATATATGTAGAAGTTCAAATTCGGTAGGAGTACAAGGGGAACGATGGTAGCACTAACTGTTAGCGACAGTGTTTGGCACTACACACGGGGAACGGGGAGTTGGTGTGCGCGAAATTTGTTAATTTGGGCCTGAAGTGTTGAACAGGTTGCGAAGGAGACAAGGAAGGGGAAGGCCATGCGCTACGAGTGTAATTTTAGTAAAAATGCGCAGTCTGGTTGGAATAAGTGGCTCAGTCATCTTCCAGGTGAGCTTCTAGTAGCATCCAGAGTCACCTTTTCAGAAGAAAATTAAATGAACTCAATCTGCTAGAAATGTTGAGATCAGACTACTGATGACCAAATTTTTAGGAAGTTGATGATGCGTTTGTCCATTTTTCTTTCTCAATTGCTTGTCGTGGCCGCACAATATGGGGCTGGATATCTGGGACTGGGGCTGGATATCATGTTGCTGCTCTTGAGTAGTGGGTTGCGGTTCTACTGTGGAGAACCAGTGGATAACCGTCCTCCTTCGATACCTTTTATTTGTGAACTGCGGTGAATGTTACTAACGAGACTGTCACAAAAATTGTTACCATTATATTATTATACGGCCTATTATAGAACATCTTCTACCTTCCCAGGCTTCACGCTTCATTGCACTTTCTCTATTACTACTGCTCATTTGGTCAGCCGAACTACTATGTACTGCCATCAAATTCATAAAGTAAGGGGCGAGTATGTTTCGGATTGAATCCTTCAAAAAATCCCTCGCAGGTGCGAGTCAACAAGTATGCTTCTAGCAATACTTGGGTCTGGGTCTTACGCCCTGGGTTCGTGTTTAGGTCAAAGAGGCATCTACTTTGGCCCGCCCGGGAACAACTTCGGTTGGTTGCCTTGCCCAGACCGACCTGCACCACGACCGTCATTCAGTATCAAGTCAAACAACTACCTGCAGGTAGTCACTGCCTACTTGAGCCCCTGACACACAGAGGGCAGATATTAGTCTTGTGCTGACCTTCTTGGGTCGTTCTTTCTGTGTACAACAGGCCTGGAATGCTGGAAGCACGACCCTTTTTTCCCCTTGCTATTTTGCGGCTATTATGCGAGTTTAGCGTTTGTTTGTTTGTTTGTTTTTCGTCTAAACATGCTTGCCCGAACAAATTCCTTCTGCCCTGTTGTAGCACACCATTGAGTGCACAAATAAATAAAATAAATAAATAAAAGGGGAATGAAAGATGTTAATAGAACAAATACTGCCCAGGACTTGGGCAGGACTTCGCTCATGACGAGCAGGGCGCGAGATGTGTGTCGAGGTGTGTCGAGGTGTGTCAAGGTGTATCGAGGTATGTCTAGGTGTGTCTAGGTGTGTCTAGAGGTGTGTCGAGGTGTGTCTAGGTGTGTCTAGAGGTGTGTCGAGGTGTGTCAGGAAGTGTCGAGGTGTGTCGAGGTGTGTCGAGGTGTATCGAGGTGTGTCGAGGTATGTCGAGGGGTGTCGAGGTGTGTCGAGGTGTGTCGAAGTGTGTCAAGGTGTGTCGAGGTGTGTCGAGGTATGTCGAGGTGTTTCGAGGTGTTTCGAGGCGTGTGTGTGTATGTGTGTGTGTGTTTCGCAGGAATCAGTTGCTCCGGTTCTCCTTATAGACTTGAGAGGTGGCGGCGGGTCAGCTTCAAGACGAGAATGAGGATAGTCTGGCGTCATTCTGGCGATCTGATTGGTATCAATACATCGGTACATCGAGACTGATCCCGTTCGTCAAAAGAGATGTTCGATGTGGCCAGGGCTTCGCCGGAGATAGAGATGGAAACGTCGACACCGAAATGCTTTCTGTGCTTCAAATGAAAGGCATAAGTATCTAATCGCCGCGCTTGCACTGTACGGCTTACCTCCCCCATCCATATACCCGAAATCCGACCCGGACTTTAAAAGGGTTATTCAGGCGTGAAGAAACGAGACATCTCAGCGGAAAAAACTAATAGTGTTGGAAATAACGGGAGACTTAAACCGTTTGAACGATGGCGTTGCTTGACTGTGATGGATCTGGCCCACTGCGGGAGGGTGTTCCGTGACGCACAGGTCGGAGATATGCGGCATTTCTTACGATGAATAGACCGTATGGCGACGTTGAGGCGTCGGTAAACGTTGAACATCTTGAGAAAAATCCGTTTTGGTGGTCAAAAGTGCGACGACTCCCTTCTCGCGCCCTTGGACCGAGTCCACCGAGGTGAGCTCGATGTTAAGGTCGCCAATTTCCCATTACGTGGCGGTACTCTTCCCTAAAAAAGATGATTATGCAAATGATTTGGGAGGAAGTTCTCTGCCCAATTAAGCTTTGCAAGAGATGGAGCAAACGGTAGCTTCGTCCTCTTAATACATATGAGGACTTGCTGGAAGCCCGAACTGATCCGCCCGTTACATCCCCGAAATAAACGGAATGTAGGAGAAGGGCGCATAGTCTGCACATCTCTGCTTACATAACACTATCAGAAGTTCATATGCACAATTTTTCTTATCCCCACGTGTATAGATCACTGGCAGAGATTCTCGGATAATTTGTGGCTGAGTACTTTTGTGGCAGACAAAGACATTGAAGACAATACGCGGTCCTAGAAACAAACCTTAGAGACACAATTCACATTTATTATTATATAGTATATTATTCATTCTGAGATTTTTGTCTTGAATGAGACTCAGTGCGGGTCGTGAATCTCGACCCGCACTATTTTCTCCAAGTGCAGAAGGGAGTCCGGATTACCCAGCTCCGTCAACGAACGAAGATTAGGGGTTGCTCACGCAGGGAAATCGGAAATCTTGTGGGCCATACACTTTATGCAATATCGTTATGGCCGTTGGCCGAAGGCAGTTAGTGAGTGGATCCCTTGGGACGTCAAACACCACGATGATCGCCTGCCGCGATGGTCAGACTTCTCCCCGAAAGCTCACGAAAGAACGAAATGGATGTGGACAGTGACCCTTTTGGTTATTTCCTTTGGTAGCCTCCTGCTTCGCTCCCCAGCTCCTCTACATGCGCTTCTTAGGAGCTGTCGTAGCAAGACGAATGATTCGCTGCTGCTCTTTTAATTTTCTTTTATTGAATAAGGGACGTCTGACCTTGGTGATCGACTCCTTTTCAAATTTTCATTAGCTGACCCCCAGCCTCAATTGCCGCTTGTGAAGCTGAGAACAACAAAAAAGAAAAGACTTTCCTGTCCCGCTCCTGCTCTCCGACGTTATTAGTTTATGTGGGGTTTAGACTCTGTTAGCGACTGATCTAATAGAAATTAATGACATTAATAAAGGGAATCCCAGCAGTTCCACCATCGCCTCCCCATGTTTTCAATTGATTGGAACCCGCATCTAATAGAAATCTCTAGTAGGACGTCCCTAATTTTGATACTACAACAGACTCCAATTGAATCCTTTCCTTTCGTACTTGTTTACAAATCCAATCCTAAACACTGTCTTCGATTATGAACAACTTTAATCCAGCTCATTCATGTTTTTCTACTTATACTATGCGTCACCTACTCTTGTTTCGGTTGTGGTACCTGTTTTACCACTGAACCTGAGAGCGCACGGGCGCGTCTTGAATCAGAAATGTCTGGGGCTAACCCTCAAATACCGAGTCCTCCAACCTCAAATAGCATTGATTAAACCATTATGAGCTCTGATCCATTTCGTTGAACTTTGGAAGCCTCAATAACTTCGGCATAGAATATTACCTTCCCAAGAAAGTATTTTTGGAAACGATGACGCAGAGAAGCCGCAATTGCGGCATGCTTCGTACGAGTTCTCGACCGATAAACTCATCGCATGCGCCGCGTCTAATGCTCGATATTCTTCTCAGATTTCTTGTTACAGGCTCGGCAGGCTCATACAGCAGGACATCGTTCTACGTGGTGGGTTCGTTGCAGCGATGAGCTACTCATCAAAGGCTGTTTATGTTTCTCAAAAAGACGACGGGAATATCCTTTAGGAGGTTGCGCTCGAAGTTGACAATTTTTCCTGTAGAGGATTTACTAATGAATGTAACCTTCCTGATTGTTTATCTTTTGATTGTACTAGATTTAACAAAGAGTTAAGATATCTTGGAAACCGTATTCAGTGATTTATCCCTTCGTTAAAACGTCGCGCAATCATCACGGGCACTCGGCTCTCACCGTAATCCGGCTGACTGTCCTCACGAACGAGTGGTCGTGGTGCATTGCTAGCCCCCTGGCTTACCCACCATCCGCCCTGTGTTTTTTTTTTCAACACGTCGTGCTGTGAAAAGAAATATGTGCCTATGAAATTCTGCGTCCATTGCATTTTGTCTCACTGTGAAGCCAGTGTGGGGGCGAAGTGTCCGAACTGAATTTCGATCCTGTGACGGTGAGTCATCGATTCTAAGAGTTTGTTTTGATAGAAGGGTCTTCCTCTTTATTCTTAGGACCCCTGTTTTTTTAATCTTGACACTCCGCATTCTAACCCTTAATTTCCTTTCGAGAGGGAACTTCGTGCAAGGTGGCTATGAACAAGCCTCTACAGGCGAAATTAGAATTGTCAGCAGGCGTCAGTTTTATCGAAGACTGCGCATGTCCTTAACTATTTTGTTGAAGGGCATGGACGAGCACGTTCTCCAACTTTCGGAGTAACAAATACTGTGCAGCGATTTGCCATTAATTTTCCCTCCGATCTTATACGGCTTACGCATGTCTGTATTTTCACTGAATTCTTTTGTTTGGGTTTGCTTGGCTGCCTGGTTACCAGCCTATTAAACATTCTTTTCTCTATTAATAAGGTAGACGAGAGTATCGCTGCCTTTTCATCCAATGTGAGCAAGCAAATTTGGCACCGTTTTAAATCTGTAGAGAACACCTTTCTAAGAAAGACGTAATTTGTGCCGTGTTCAGAGTGAATGTTAAGGTGTGTTGATTTTATGCACAAGAATTGCGTAGTTCCTACCTTTGCCTTCGTAAAGGGGAACGCTACCAGATGTAATCTATGTTATCGTTTTGGACCGTCAACTCCGGTCCACAAATGTCATTCGAAACAGTCAATAAATTGTGGATTACGTCCCATCATGGCGGTTCCCACACCATACCAAATGCAGTGCTGGTGATCAATCGACTAGTATCACAGCTGTATGGCGAACCGAGTATTCCAAGAGAATAGAGAATCTCACCTCCTAAATCTCAGACGGGCTTTTGGACCGGAAACGACTCTGGCTCTATCATTAGGGCACAAACTCGACGTAGAGTAGGTTAGTCACTACCAATATACTCCACTTTTGTGCCTCAACAATAGGCGTCAGAGCAGCTCGAATCGTCACGTGTTTGCAATTTGCCGCGTCCATGTGGAATTGGGTGAATGCGCCCACACCCATAAAAGAAGGCTGGTTTAGAGCGCGTAACACGCGCTCACATACACATGTAGATTTATAGTATGGGACGGATGGGAATGCTTGCAGGTATGCACATGCGAATGTGCTTTTCCAAGTACGATGGGACCCATCAGAGAACATTGTTTTAATTGGACACAGTGCACAAGCACGGAGTTGTACGTGTAAGTGCGTGCAATTCTAAACATATATCGTTGGTTCCTATAGTCGTCCACGGTAGCGGTCTATAGTTGCATACCAACATGGCACAGCCACCGGTGTATATGATTTTTTGGTCAATGCAGGATGTTGTGAACCCACTTTGCTTTTATGCCAATGTAGTAATGTAAGTGTTATTCTTCGTATTTGCGCGGGTGGGAACGCAACAAAATGTGTGTATGTCGTTTGGCGCGATGGGCGGGGTCGCGCCGCCCATTTGAGGCGGCGCGACTCCGCCCATTGCCCCTTCAACTCATTCAGATCGCGTAATCTTCTGCTCTCCTGTCCTCTATAGGTGTTGGATCGGGCTTCTATCATCTATAGAGGAGAGGATAGCGGAAGATTACGCGATCTGAATGAGTTGAAGGGGCAATGGGCGGAGTCGCGCCGCCTCAAATGGGCGGCGCGACCCCGCCCATCGCGCCAAACGACCGGCTCCCCAACAAAATGTACATGTCCGTCCGTGGCAATTTGCCAACTTTTGCGGAGATTCGTTATGGGACCCCTGTTGGCACGGTGCCACGACCGTGCCAACAGGGTTAGTTCGCAGGCGATCGGATTGCGACGAGACGGTTTGATTTAAATTAAGTGATGAGAAAGTAATGGGTGCCGCTAATTGCGCTGACTAAAGGAGTTTAAAGCATGTCAATGAAACATCTTCCAAGAGCAAGGAGGTGGTGGGGGCTCTCAAACGGCAGATCTTCAGGCCCTTGCTAATTGCCTGCTTACTATTTTTAATTAGATGCTTTCCTTGGGGCATGGTTTTTCTAATAGTCATTTATATGCCCTCCTAGGCATGTAGATGTAACAAGTTTCAAAAAATAGGACAAGGAGAATCTCGTCGTTGATAGGCTGCGGCTTATGAGGGATCCCAGGTTAAGAGCGTGTCACGTATTTTGCATGTGTATGTGACTTAAAGGAAGGATTATCCTAGGTAGTTATCAAGAAAAAACAGCAGATGACCGCCAGTGCTTGATCATTAGAAGGATTGTTTTTGTTGTGTTTCAACATAACTAGATTGTCACTGTGTTCTTTTGTAACATTTAAGTAATGCGCTAGGCGGAACCGAAGCAGAGTTCTTTGAAGCACCACACGACTTCTGAAGATCCTTCTGCGTCATTAGCGGAAGTTCAGGGTGCTGGATGGGAACTTGCTGGAGAACTTCGCAATTCAGACATTGAACTCCTTAACCCTTAACTATCATTGTCGATGCCCAAAGCGCAGGTGGTTTCAAATTGGGAATTTTTTTACGACATTTGAAATGACGGTAACCATCTACAGTGCAGTTCATTACCAAGCCCATTCCAGTACAAACAAAAGCAGTTCAAGACGCTCCGGCAAGAAAAAAACTAATTAATTAGGCGAGATTATCTGCTACCTTGACCAGCTACCAAATCTCAACGATTGGAAAAGTAGCAAGGTCTTTCTAGGACGATTAGGGCCAACCGTTGTTTCACCAGAATCAATTTAATCACTCGGGTTATTTACAAGATAGCCCTTCCGTCAACAAGTTTAGTTCCAATGACAAATTTGATGCAATATTAACCTTGGTCGTGGTTACGAAGATTGGGCAACATGGCAAAGCTGAGCGATCGCATCCGATTTTTGTTTTTAGTTGTGAATGAAATCAACTCCCCCAACTTCTTTCGTTATCCCATCCTAACCAAGCTTTCATTCGCAATCCAAAAATGTGCGGACAGAAGCTGAAGCGGAGCCACGGCCGTGGCACCGTGCCAACAGAGGTCCCACAACGAATCTCTGCGAAAATTGGCGAATTGCGCGGGTGGATGTTTTAGTAACTTGGGATTGCGAAGCAATTCAAGAACTATTATCAGGGCAATGGTTTCGATGTAAAATGCAAAGTTTTAGAGTGTATTTGATTTGGTTTGGAGGAACTTTGAAAGCGTTACCTATTGGCATGTGAAATTCAAAGCCGAACGTTCGAAACAAGTGAAGTCGTCACGTATGGACCTATGCCTTTCATCTTTTTGCCAACCTACCTTTTGTAGTTTGCGAGATCACCGTATAGGGATCGTGCGTCTGCAGTCAATGGTGCCTCGTTTGTCTCTCGTTGTTTATTACGAGTTTTTTTAAGTGGAGTTAGAGCTGGTACAATTATGGAAGGACAGGTTGATTACTTAGATCAAAGTTCGCGGTGATTTCATGTACTGTTTATAGTTCGGTGGTGGCGAGAAACATGAAATAGTACGCAAAAAAAAGTTTAGTTCTGAGGGATATGTCGTTTGGCGCGGCTCTTTGCAGCAGTCTACGGACTACATGAACTCAGTCCTTCAACCCTCTGATGACAATGCGGATTTGATTTGATTTGACAATGCGACTGCCCCCCACCGGTAAGTGGCACTGTTTCAGGAGGAAATTCTTTCACTGGATGCTGAATTCAGCAATTGGTAAGAAACAAGAAAGTATGGTGGCCCCCAAAATTGGGTGCCAAGGTCCCATGTGCCAATCATAGTGGCATCCACCGGTGGATGCCATTGTCGTCAAGTGGATAAAATGTGTCGGCCGCCGCCATTTTTCTGCTATTATCTGCACCCTCACCCTAGTTCGTATTAATCGAGTCTTTAACTGCTGTGCTTGTCTGAATGATGAGACCCCATTCCTCCGTGGGCCTCACCCAGGTAATTTTTCTCTGCCCCCAATCTTTCGTTGGCAGGTAGGCAGAGGAAGTTCAGGCAGTCACGTAACCCTCCTCAGCCACATTGCCAATGATGCGCCTGGGCTGCAGGGGAGGAACGTACGTCCCGCGCGTCCGCACTTCGCGCGGGGTGAACTAGTTTGCACTAATTCACCTTATCTTCTTTTTGAGCTGACTGGACTGTCCTCGTACGCCACACTGTAACTGCTACGTCCATCAAGAATCGCGGGCCGAGACGGCTGCGGCGTGGTCTAGTTTCGACGTATGCGCGGAATGAAGCGCACCCATTCAGTAGTCCATTCAGGCGCCGCTTACATAGCGCAACTTCTGTGTTAGGCAATTCGTCCGAAACATTCAACCTTTCGATTTACTATCAGCTATGGACCCAATTAGAAATGCTTCGCGCCTAAGTGCGGGGCGACCCTGATCAAGAGTGAAGGCGTAGGTATCGTCAAACTTTTCAATCACTTTTTATTACTCGAGTAGGGAGAGAAGAAATTGTAGAGTCTTAGTAGTTATCATTTTAACTCATCCCTTCACGCAAGTTATATCAGTAACCAGTTGGGATGCACATGCTGTCCCTTGCAACACATCACCAAATTAGCTGTGTTGGTCCGTGAGAACAATATGAAAAGTATCAGTAGACCTCCTATTTCATAACTGCTGCTTTCGGAGCCCGGCGGCCGGCCCGCGAGCGCACGCGCGCGAGCCAGCCGGCGGCGGCGCTAGCCACTTGTTGACAACACTGGCACGTGATCCATCNGCTCGCGGCGGACTCAAAGCAGCCACCTTGTTCCTCACTCCTTATCATGCGCCCACGTGATATTTCACAGTCCTTATCGTGCCTTAATGACTTTCTGCGGACGGACGCAAAAATGGAATTCAAACACGCAAAGTTAGCACTTTATATATAGAAAGATAAATTGTACATACAGAGAAAATAACAAGAGAGATTTCATCAAGTTTTGGAGCTCACATTGACACTACAGATTAATTCACATTAGCGGACATCAGCACGGTCCGACTGACCTTTTTTCTACTCTTGCCATTCACATTAGCAGACAACGGCACGTACCGACTGACCGTTTTTTCTACTCTTGCCAGTATCAAACGTTCCATCTTGCATTAAAATGGGAATTATAGAGGTCAGGAAGAATAATCCTGTACATCAAACGTCAGGAAATCGTATATAAAAATGTTCAAAGGCACAGTTCACAATAGTTTTGAGGTACCCTTTTAGATTAAAAAGCGGAAGTGTCGGTTTAAAGGAGTAAATCGGTAGCGAAAAAACCGAGAAAATGTGCCTACTTCAAGGTTTTTAAAAGTAGTGAAGGTGGAGGTTGTACGAGATCACCTTGACGGGAATGGCATGTAAGGGGTGTTTGTACTAGATTTAGCTTCCTCCCACTTCTCAAAGAAATGACTACAAGCCGGAATTGTCCGAAACTGCCCTTCTTTGTCGCCGTAGGTTGGCGAGTTGTTTGAACGTCTTACGTGGGAGTCTCTTGAGATAGTGCAGCCTCTGCAAGGCCTTCGAATCTCGTCCACTATGGGGGTGGCTTTCATACGATACAATCTTTGGCCACTTGTTGTGCACTATAGGCCGTCTTTTGACCTTATAACAGCAGTGGTATTAGGCGGGGTCTCGAATTCATACTATGGGGAATGTCAGAAACCATTTTTATCGGGAACGGTGCCTTTAACCTCTCTCCTCCACCAAGGTGCTACTGCTTTCGACCAAATCTCGAGAGTTATCAGTTACCACTGCATGTACGATTTCGTGTTACAGTTTTTCTGTTCCTTGCTGAACTTTTTGCTGAACTGAAGATAAACTAGGATACAGGTGTTCAGGCGAGATTTCAATCACTGCAGAACATCGTGTGCAGTTGTGTAATTCATTACAGTGGTCACCAGCGACAGGCATCTGAATCGGTTTTTGGGCACTTTTTGCGTTCTTTTCCGGCAATCTTCCGACCCAGAAATGTCCAATGTGGGTGTACGTGATTTGGCATTTCCCTTCGCGTCTATGTTGCCATTGGCGAGTATGGGCTTTGACTGCTAGCCAGGCGCCACTCATTAACACGTTGACGACAACGCAGGCTACATACGTCCCGCGTTTTGCAGGCCGCGTGCGACAACGCGGGACACGTGTCGTGCTAATTTCGATTTTTTCGCGCTTTTTTTTTATTAATTTTAATTTTTTTTTGCGCATGCGTGATTTATTAATATGTTTTTGTGTTTGTATCACAGATCAAACAGTAACAAAGCTATAAACAGAAAAGTCCATAAAATGATCAGATACGCTTCATCTTCACACAGGTTTTCTGAGTCCCACAAAAATTTGGGCCTACTTCAAACTTCGACATTTATATTGAGATCAACTGGCAAGTTAAGTGAAAACATTGAAACAAGCTATTGGATAGACGCATTTGCAGGCAAAGCCAATGAATTTTCTCATTTCATTAGCGCTGATTTCTTGAAATTCTCCATTTTGTCGAATTCCGTAGCGGTTGGTTTTTCTAACGATGAGGTCCAGATCTTGATTCAGAAACAGTTTCTAGAAGTCTATTGGCTCTCGACGGTCATGAACAGCATCATGTAAGCCGGAGACACCACCTAAAGTAAAGCATAGTGCGGCGAAGCATCGCTTGAACCCGATGAAATGCTTTCTCTATCAGATTGTTCTTCTGATTCATATTCCATACCTTCTTCCAGATCACCTAGTTCCTCTTCAATAGCTCGTTGCTCTTCGTCGTCCGAAACTGTCAGAAGACGGTCGAGCTTAGAACTATCTTCAAAATTTCCTTCTATTCCAGCCATTTGTATGTCTGGAATAGAACATTTGTTGGAGCGGAACACTTATTATGTAGATTAATTTTGTTTTTTTCCATTTTATTAATCAACTTACTAAGTAGTCGCCTTCGATAAGTAGTTAGAAGTAGGTTTCGCTCTCGAGCTCCGAAAAGCGCGTCTCAAGATACAATGCAGGACGTGTGTGCCGAGGTCGTCGTGGCCGCAAAATTGCGTGGGTCTCACGCCGCTAAAAATGTATAGACGCGCGTTGTCATCAACGAGTTGAACACGGTCTACAGACAACTTGGACGAGGTCCTTCAAAATGTGCCGGCCGCGCTCACTTTCCTGCTCTCGTTTGCTGCGCCCTCGCCAAATCGAGTATCCCAACTGCTGTGCTTCTCCGACTGATGAGAGCAGTGGACGAATGCTACAAAGCAGATACGTGCGGCTGCGTAGCGGCTTTAGTTCTGTGCTTTCATCTCACTAGCGTTGGAGTGCAGCATAGCTTGTGCGCTGTTCTCAAGAATGCACCACGTGACCACTTAGCTAACCCCTGCCTTGTGTTCTTGCATAGAGTCCCTTTTCCATGCGTCGTATATGTAACGGGTGAAAATTTGTGCATTCAAATAAGGTTATGCCACAAACGGAAACATATTTCCGTAGAATCCGAAGGGTTCGGTATCTTCGGGTAACGGAACTTCTCCCCTATCGCGGCATTCTCCCTTGCGGCATGCGGCAGATGTCACTGCAATTACCGTACTCACCCCGCCTCCCGAAAATCGATAGGACGCGATATTTTTCCTTGACTGGCTTGCTTTTTCATTGGATTTTATCGTTTTTTCTTCTGTTTCTTTTTAGTTTTCATGTTTATTAGACTTTATTAATTAAAATGACTCCTCTTATATAGACGACGATCAATACCGCATTGAAATTGAAGGGAGCGACCAGTCAATTCAAATGATTAAAGGACTCCCTACCTCACAAATTGCGCGCTCCAATCTTTCATCGCAATCCTGCGATAGGCGGCGGGTGCGGCGTGTGCGACGCCGTGTTAGGGGAGAAGTTCCCGGACCCGGTATCTTCTCCCCAAACACTCGTCGTGCCTGCCGCAGCCGCCGGTATCGCAGAAATGCCATTGGAAATTGGAGCGCGCAACCTGCGAGGCCAGTTGCTGGCAATTTAGTTGGCAATATTTAAAAAACTCCAGTTTTCCCCAAGAATTGGAGTCCTTTAAATAACTAGATTTACTGCCAACTCACTTTGATCTCAATGCGGTCTTGATCGTTTATATTAGAGAAGGGGTCATTCCGTCAGCGGTCTGTCTAATAAACTGAAAACAAAAAGGAAACAGAAGAGAACAAGCAAACCCAATCAAAGAAGGAATCAGTCAACGAAAAATATTTTGTCGATTGGCCGAGGCGACTGAGTACGATAATTGCAGTTTTAAGCGGCGAGGCAATTGAGAGAGATTTGCCGCAGCTGCAAAGCGAACATGGGAAATCGGATAAAGTTCCGCCAAATGAGTAAGAGGAGGCTCCTTATAAATGTCTCTCAATGTCTCTTAAAGTCTCCTGCTATGTAGCGTGATCGCATCTAAAAATATAGGGGATGTCAAACACGTGTCGCGTGCGCTTCTCTTGGCCCATTGCCGAAAGTTTAGATACTCTCGATTGGACTGATTTCACTACTGCTTACTTCAATAATACATGTGTTACGCTTTATTCTGACTTCTAAGCAACTAACTGTTATTCCTTAACGTTTTGTTGATGGTGTCATGCATTCGGCTCTTCGGCATGGCATACCCCATGTTAATACGCAATTTGTCACCCATCACATGTACGATACATCGAAAAGTGGCTTTCAGCAAGGACACGGGTAGGTGGAAGATAATAGAGGATTATTGTGAAAGCCGGCACGCAGTGAATCCTCTTTTCCGTGAGCCGCACACGCGACACCCTCCGGAGAGTCCCCTATATTTTTAGTTGAGACCCTCTGGCGTCACTCTNATCGCTGAAAAGTTACTGAGATCGCGGAATTACTGTGCCACCTTCCAATCTTTCTCGAAGTAGTTAAGCCTAATTTCGCATGGTTTTTTGAGTATATTCCTGTAGAGGAAATCAAGTAGATCATTTCTAGGAAAGACCCGAACTCAATATTCACATTTTATCGAGAGAAAGAAAGCCGCGAAAGAATCCGCAATAATTATGCATCCACCTAATAGTTCGAATAATAATTTAACAGTTTTTTGGATTTTTCTCGAAGCATTTCTTTTCATTCTACTTCACAATTCATGTAATAATTTGGCTTTTTCACATATTACTCGATTAATAAGGATGTATGTAGTCCCACAAAGTTGGCGATTTATGGACAAAACTTCAGTTCGGACGGGACTCGAACTTTCTGACTTTTCTAAGCCTTTCGGAACGCGTACTGCGGCGATATAACAGCAGTCGACAAAACATCACGCTTGTAAAAAAGCTTGTATTATTTGAATCCTAGTATGCGAGAACTCAGAAGAACCTGTTATTCTGAAAACTTCGAGAAACTCTAACATTTTTAATTAAAAGGAAAAGTCCACTTTGTAACAAAATTATGTGGACACCCGAGTTAGATTCGACATTGGCGTCAAAAATCCCGAGCCTTTTTGGTAGTTCTCGCTCACGGCTCTTCATGAAGCTGGACTCTCGTGTAAACAAATCGCACGTCAACTCAGACGCTCTCCTTCATGCATTGGAGAATATGTTGAAAATCTCGGTGCTTACCACTCAGTTCGCATTGTGCGGCGGTCTCGACAACCTAAGATCACAAAGAGCAGCCCAGAAGGCCTCAAATTCTACTTCTTTTTGTCCTTTTTTCCGATTTTCTTCAATTTTTTTTTGATTTTTCTTTTTTTTTATTTTTCTTCAAATTCTATCTAAGTCAAACTCAACGGGATTTTCGGCTCAAGGATCAGCCCCATGATTGGCGATTTGGCGGTCCAGTCAATCGAACGAGCCCACAACACGAGAGGTAATGAAAAAGGGCCTCGTTCAAATGCTCAACGCAAAAAGGCAGAGATACATATAATTTGTCCGCAAAAAATGGTGAGTTCGGCTGTCATAGCTGTTTGGGTATCAGTCAAAGAGACAACTCGGTTCAGAGCGCTCGAACGGATCAGGAATTCTGGAGAGTGCACCAATTATATACCTCGAACATGTTCCTTTCTTTTGTATGGTGCCCACCTATTTTGATAGGAGATTTTTTCTCAAATGAGGAAAAATAAGGCTTCTTGAAAATCTTGAAAGAACATGTATTCCAAGGTTTTCGCAACCGAATCTGTATAATAGAAGTGTTATGGCTAAACATTCGCTGGCGAGCCCGGTAAACCATAGTTGTGAGGTGTCCACATAATTTTGCTACACACCGCAGTTAACCGCAAGCTGAGAGGCCGTATAGTACGAATTGCCCGTCATAGAGCTTGCGCTGTAGGCGCCGCGCTCAAGTTGCAACTAAAGCCCTGGTGCTTCAATGTGAAAGTGGCTGCGAAGGGCCGTGCTAAACGTCCGCCCTTCTCCTAGCATTCCACTGGACAAGAACTTGTCCTAGTGGAATATCTGCAATTTACTCCCCTATCCCCCACCTGTGGTCGCAATATGTAGCCGCGTCTAGAGATCCTTGTGTGGGAGAGAACCCCAGCGAAAGATTTGTAAAGAATGCATAATAGTAAACTAATGAAATACATAAGTTCATGCACATTCATATCGCATATTAGCACGTTCCAGCTTACCATTTTTTTCTACTCTTAGCAGTATCCAAAATTCCACCCCGAATGTTAATGGGGTAGGTATTACTGAGATCAGAAAGAATAATCCTATAATCAGGACAGGAAATCATGCGAATATATGTTAGAAAAAGTCCCAAAGACGTTCCGCTCTTTCAGTGAAGAACCACTTAGCCTGGAAATGGAAGTAGAGTAAGGAGATATTAACGGTTGTTGTTCCGTCCCAACTCGCGATGTAAAGGAAACGAGCCCATCGAACAGACCGACTTCGGCATAGTGTCCACTGAACTATCAATCCATTAAAACTGGTGAAAGATTTAAGTAACTCTTCAAGCCGATAAATCAACTGTTTCATTTCTTCAAAGCACTCATTTTTTAGATACATTCTGTTTAACCACCCATGCAATTTTTCCAGCTTTATTACTTGCTACTCGATCAATAAGAAAGAGGAGTCTTATGTTCTTCATATCTTCACAACAAATTAGTTTCGTTCCGCACCTAGGTGCAAAGCATCTCTAACATCGAGTCTGGAAGGTTTGAACGAGTTGCCCGACATGGAAATTGCCGGGTGTGTGTCAAGTCGTGCGTTTGAGGGCGCGTGCGGCAAGTTGCGCGGCGAAGTTCGTGGCGAATTTGGACGACTCCGGCGCCTATCATTGGGGCCCAAATCTGAAGTAGTTTGGATTAGTAAGGTCAGCTGATCCGACTATTCTACTGTACTTCAAAATTGGGCCCAAGTAATAGGCGCCAAAGTCGTCAGAATAGGTATGAATTTCGCCGCCCAATTTGCCGCGCGCGCCCTCGGACGCACGACTTGACCGTCCCCCGGAAATTGCCTCGTAGGACGGCGTCCATGTGGCAATTGACAGCTATGCGCCCCAATGTCAAAATGGCTGCGAAGGAGTGCGCCAAGAACCGCCTCCCGTTCAGCGGCCAAAAGGGCAAGAGTGGCTCTGCTGTCTGCGCACTAGCTTCTTAGAGAAGTTTCTGTTGGAAAAGGTGCAGAGAGCGGCAACGACACTACACACAATTTTGTTCGCTTGACAATGGCCCTGCGACCCCGAGGTATTTATATGTAACCAGTTGGGCTACGCACGCTAATGCGTGCACTACATGCCCACTACCGCAGTATCGGTTGACTTCCCATTTTAAAACTGTTTCCCCACCGCGCTCACGTGTCACACTCTTCGTCGTGCCTACTTGACTTTCGGAAGGACGCACAAACGGGCATACAAACAGACCCACAAAATTACCGCTTTATATATAGAAACAATCGGACCGCCCGGCTAACGCCGGGCTTTCCTCTTTCTTTAGGTTCTAGTTATCGGCAACCACCCCCACCCCCCCC
>UZAF01016190.1:74113-95439 GCA_900617895.1 Haemonchus placei
AATGGGACCGGAGTTATGAATTACCGGTCGGACAAACACACACACATACTCACACACACTCACACACACACACACACACACACACAAACACACCAACAGACACACTTAGCCGATTATATAAGTAGGATGTTCTACTAGTAGCATCGGTTCTTTTGAAGAACTCTGAAGTACAGGCTTAATTGATAAGCACAATTGCACATGGTGTCCACAATTTTATTCAACGGCGGGAAGCAAACCCGTTAAACCTACGCCTGAAAAAAGGAAACACTACCTTTGCGCCACGAAAGCGCTTGCTGAGACATGGCAAGCTGCCTATTATTCCAATAGAAAAAAAAAACGAATTCATCTCCAAGCGAATTTGAGAGCTCATGTTTTTTTGAGAAATTTAATTGCTTTTTCAACTGTTGTATCTTCAACAGCATTCTTAACACTACCGATATGCCTGGATCTTCAATCAAAGCTCCATAGGAAGTTGAAACTCATCCCTAGCAGGCCCAGTACATTGCGAATATAAGTCAAATAATAATCCAAAGAAACTGCGACATCTCCCATAATTTTTGTCAAGGCCTAATATCATGGGAATTTAGCATGCGAAAGTTGCGATACTGACGAATGAAATAAAGTTTCTAATTGAACTAATTGCATGCGAATGTATGCTTACAGCTACAACGAACATGACAAACCATATCATGTTTTGCGAATGTGGTGAAGTTCTGGAATGTTGGGAAGACTGCGGCTGCTTAGAAAAATCACAAAGCAGAATTTAAACTGGAACTGAAGTGTAATTTTGCTGTAATGAATTGAATTCAACCTCCTGAAGCGCTTTAGGCGGCGATGGGCGAAGGAGGCTGTAGGTGCGGTTTGCTCATGATCTTCCTTGTTGATTTATTAGTGATCTTAACCCTTCGACGACAATGCGCACTTCGACATAGCGCACCCATGGGAGCACACCTTTCTATTGTGCGCGACTGGCACCCACTGGTGAGTGCCATTGATCCAGAAGTGGCTCACTCAATTTAGAAATACGTCTTAACAATAGGAGTGCTTAAACCTTTTCTATCCATATTACTTACAATAAACTCAGAAGTGGAGTTCGGGTTTGAGATCAATGTAGGATAAAATTACGGAAATCACGTAGGCAGTACAATGTAGGATAAAATTCTGGAAATCACTTAGGTAGAAGGAATCTGTATACCATTGGCTGTTGAAGAACAGCCTGTACTTTGCGAGGAACAATCGTTCAATCGCAAATCAGGGCCTCTACCAGTGCTTCCAGGACACATAAAACTTGAAAAAAATCTAGGTCTTTCAGTTCTACCCCACTACTATATGTTACATGTTCGTAAGTGAGCCTTCATAAAACATGTGGACCGTGTCGAATATGAATACTATAAAGTTCGTCGATAAGGATGAGAACCCTACTTTATATAATTCGCTAAGTGTGTCTGTTGGTATGTCGGTGTGCGTGTGTGTTTGACCGGAAATTCATATCTCCTGTTCCCGTGGACCTAGAGCGTTCAAACTTGGCAGGAGTACGGGGGGGGGCAGGAAGGGAATATTCGTGGCAGGTGGCAGGACCGGACTCCGCCCACAGGGGGCGGGGCGTGCGCGATAGAAGTTTTGGGCCGCAAACTCATAACTGCTGTTCCATTGGGCCCAGAGCGTTGAAAATTGGTGGGAGTACAGGAGGCAGGATGGAAACACCTATGGTAGGTAACAGGACCAGAACCCGTCTACAGGGGGCGGGGCGTGCGCGACAGAAATTTTAGGTCGCAAATTCATAATTCCTGCTCCACTGGACCCAGAGCGTTCAAACTTGGCAGGGGTACAGGGGGCGGCATGGAAACGCGGCAATTGGCAAGATCGAACTCCGCCTACAGTGGGCGGGGCATGCGCGTTAGGAATTTTAGGTTGCAAATTCATAACTCATGATAATAACATAGTAACAAGCGAGCAAGTGTTGCAATCCCCTTCGTCTCAACACTGGATCCTTTTCAATGACGGCAATGTAGTGTCGTTGTCGTAGGTACTCTGTGACAGGGACTGATAACAACTGATAAGAACTGATAAAGGGCCTTAGAGAGCAAAAGAGTATCCATGATTAAATACTGACTCTTTATAATGTTTCATTCAATAAGACGGGTAAATACAGCAATAGCAAAGACATTTCACCATAACGAAATGAGAATGTTGTTTATTTTTTACTATTGAACTACGACCGTTACGCATTAAGGTTTGTGACACAATGAAGTACCACGATTCCTTTTTGTTTTGTGACATATCATTTGTGACTAAACTCAACTGACCGCTAATGATTCGGGATTCCCAATTAATGAAAAATCCGTGGGAATAATGTTCTATTAATACGACATCTGTGATAGGCGCTATTATCCATTTCTGGGTACCATTCGAGACATTGGCTGTCAATCAGTTAAGGCATCAATGTGACACAATTTCGGGTGGAGAGCAATGAATCGAGACATCTAATTTGTATACAATCAACTATAATACAGAAAAAATCGCCCCCAGTTTGGAGCTAACACTGAGGGTGTAGAGCTTTCAAGGAAAAATGAGAATCCAAAATGTTATTTACGCATAGCAAATTTCTTACAAAAAGGTGGGGCGCCCGGCGAAGCCGGGCGAACCCATAAGAAGGAGGGAAGCCTGGCGTCAGCCGGGCGGCCCGACTGGTATTGGACAAGTTTCAAACGTGCAAAGGAACAGAAAATTCTGGTGGCACCCAAAATTGGGTGCCATTGTCCCATCCTCATTTGTCCCACTCATAGTAGCACCCACCTGTGGTTTTCCATTTAGCCTTATCATAAAGGGTAGTAGATTTTCTCTCCTATGCTTCGGACAGTTAATATAGCACTTGGTCGAGTGGTTCCCTTTTTCGAATGGTGACTGGAGTGCATCCAGCGATGCTGCCGCTAGCCGAAGCCGCAGAGGCCTCATTTGTGTTTCATTCCATGTCAATCGGTTTATATCGTCGATAAGCAAAATCGGACAAAATGCACTGCTTCGCAGAAGCAGCATTTTATAAGGGCGGCTTCGATATGTGTTTGAACCGCATCTGCTGTGAACTGTATGATATGTATTCATCCTTGACCATTTCCCTCGCCTCTTCTTTTGTCTCCAATTTGTGAGTCGCTCGCTTTCTCTGTGAGTACTAGATTTTACATTTTGGTTCGGCTTCGATTTTCGAGCAGTTTTAGTCGAATAAAGGCATCATCATAGGATCATAGGCAGCTTTTAAGAATATAACAATCAAACTTATATTTCTGCATTCGGGTAGCATGAACTCCGCTCGGTAGCGGTTAACAAGTTCAGTGTAGACATGAAGCCCTTATTTCCGATCAGCTTTTGTGAGCTTCATGCACGCTTAGCGACGGCTGAATAACGACTACTAACGAGTCGAACAAGCTCGTGAGCGTGAAAATGGCTTCGTCAAATGTGACATCTTCCAACAAAATGTAGCTAGAGTACTTTTCGTGGGTGGTGGCATCCAGCTTGTGGAGGAGTCGCTTCGTAGAGTATCGAGATGTCTTGATGCCGCTAATACCGGGCTTCAAACGTCAGGTTGGCATCAGGGTAGTAGGAGATTTTCTAAATGCGCTTTGTCGGCATGTTCGAGGTTATTGTTGCATCTGCCGCTGGTGATGCCGATTATTGCGACCGTTGCCGCGCAATTCCTTTTACAACAGCCGCGAGTGCCATTAAAATCTGCTGAAACCGCTGTTCCATCGTTGTTGCGATCGCCATTGATACATCACGTCGGTACATCACTTGGAGTAATATTATAACCAGCGAATCAGAAGGAATAAATAATAGCAGAATGAAGAACAACAGCTAAACGCACTCAGCAATGAATTGAGCAAATACACTCGGTAGCTAATTGACAGCTGGTGAATCGTCGACTTTACATACAGTAGCGCTCAAAAGTCTTCGGTGAAATGGTTCTTCAGCCGTACTTTTCAGTCGTAACTCCTTTCCTACTGAATCTAATCATGCGAAATTTCTATATGTGGAGCGTGGGTAAACTGTGAATATTTACCACTAGTCCAAAAAGTATGAACTCAAAATCGACAAAAAATACAGTTGATGGTCCTTCTAGAATCTCTGTCCTTTTTGTCATGTCTAACGTGTACGAGTAATGCCGAACACAACAGATGAGAAAACCGCATATAAGGTGCGAATAAGTGCAGACGTCAACAACTTTACTTTCAGCAAAATCTGCTACCACAACAAACACCTTGCTCTACCTGGATATTGCAGCTTCGCAGTCAAATAGTGTTTAGTAGGGCGAAATATGCTATAGTTAAGCATACCCAAATTTCACGCGATTTGGTCTACTAAGAAAAAAAGCTATAAACGACAAAGCATCAAAGCATTTGACCGAAGACTTTTGAGCGCTACTGTATATTAATTTGGGAGCGAGGTCCAGATCAGCACCGATTGATCTCAGCAATCAGTACTTATCTAAAAGACTCCATGTTCTGTGCTGATACGTGTGTCTAGCCGTTGAGGTGCCCCTCGTGTGAATTTACTATTTGCCGGCATCGATGGACGACCGACGTCGACGTCGAGGGGAAAACGGTGGTCTTATGAATGCGCTCAGTGATCTTTATAAAAGGGTATGCTTCGCGGCTACAATCTCACTATACGCTCATCATCACTTTCCTAAGAACACCGAGATCGCACCTCCACCACGGTCGATACTGTCAAAATTCTGTTTCTCTAGGATGTCGTCGTGGTAAAAGCGCATAGACGCAAATTACACGTGTCGCGGAGTATTGTTGATTCCTCACTCAACAATGAGCAGTACTCTGCTCCAGTGTCTAAGTCTGAGAGATAGGGACGGAAAAGGGCATCACAATTTCACGCTCGTTCGCACCATTTCCTTTGAGCGATTTCAGCTTCATCCATTTTGAACATTTTGCATAAGTGGCGTGAGTAGTATTGGTTCCAAACTTCTTCGAAGAGCGGCCGTAGCTTCGCAGCTCGCCGTTAGATAGAAGAGGGTGCGCTCCGTTCCGCGCGTCCGTCAAAACCAGGTCAAACCGCACCGCACGCGGCGCGTCAGCCCGCGATTTTTGACATATGCCGCAGTTACCAATGGGGCATTTGTTTGGCGCTTTGTCCACGGCAGTCAACCTAAAGAGAAGATAACACGCACTAATGCAAATCATTCGCTCCACTGACACTGAGTGGTACTGTAGTGCCACCTCAAGATCGCAGTGGGCTGCGCGAAGTGGGCAATGTGACCCAGTTTCGACGGACGCGCGGAACGGACGTTCCCCTGTAAAAGGTGCCTCACTCGTCCTCTATACGGCTCATCATTGTACCTGCTCCCAAACTTGTGCTGGTGTGTCACTTTCTGAAATCCATCAGTTGTTCATACAATGCTATTCATGAAGAGTTATGGAGAATAACAGCAAGTGGTGAAAGGGGTCCAATTCGACAACAGGACGCTTTAAAAATTTGCAGTTACACTCCGCGTTTGCCGATGGGTAACAGGACGGGTTGGTTACGGAACTTATCCCCGAATTCCCACGGCCTGCGGCAGTGCTTCCGCGGCGACTCTTCGTATTTTTGGGAATTCAAATTTTCCCTTCATGACGCGCGATGGCGTATGGCGAGTGCGACACGCGACACGGAGAGAAGATGTCAGACCCGTTGTCAATTGGAATCCCTAAAGGATCAGGCGAAGAAGCAGTATCTACTCGTTCTGTCCACATCGGGAAGAGGAGGATGAAGAGAGCTGTAACGTCCGTCAAGCTCGTCCGTCGCGAAGTCACCCCGTCCACTTCGCGCACAGCGAATCCACTGCTATCTCGAGGCGACATTACAGCACCACTAAAAAAAGACAGTCGCTTAGCGCGCATCGCGCCTCCGATTGAACGAGGTTTCTGAGTTGAACAACTCGCCAAGGCCCTTCATCCTCCTCACCATCCTCGTTAGTCAACCCATGCCCATCCAGCTGATATACGCCCGATCGAAGACGCCACCACTACTAGACGCCGGATTGCGGACTTACTTGTATTCTGCCTGTTTGCATAGCTTAGCATGGTCAAAAGCTTGAATCACCTGGAGGAGTTGTTCAGCTTCAAACAACGTCGAATGGGCTGCGAAAGGCTGCTTTCAGACCTCGACGTCCGTCCGTCCGTCCGTCCGTTCGTCCGACGCGTGCGTGCTGCTACGGCGGTCGCTAGAGTAGTGTTGACAGCGCTGGCACGTGATCCAGTGTTGTCAACAAAGATCAGGCGCCGCCGTTGCAGCACGCACGCGTCGGAAGGACAGACGGACGGACGGACGTACGGACGTCGAGGTCTGAAAGCAGCCAAACGGGAGGGGCCGCGCCAACCGACATAGGGTGCTTCCAGAGAGCAAATGCATTCAGAATGCAATGTTGCATTCAATTTAATTTATTTCCTACTCATCCATTACTATATCACCATAATGAACTCTAACCTTAGTTGTTTTGTGCTCTGGTTCGTGTTTTATTGCTATGGCTTCACGCGAATGTTTTAGTGTAATAAATCAAACCAGATCAAATCAAAGACCGAAGGTGTTGGTGTCTACGTGTTGATACACTGGTGCGTGATCCATCGGCGTCCTGTGTTGTCAAGACCGCCACCAACGCCGTCGGTTGGTCGTTGCACTCTGAAAGTGCACCGCCTGGCTGCTTTCATAGTCCGCGAGCGAGCGCGCGAGCCGGCCGGTGGACTACTCGTCCGGCTGTATCGACCAAGATTCAGTTGTAAACAAGGGGCAAGCGCCGCCTCCGGTCGCTCGCGAGCTCGCGAGCCGGACGGCGGACTATGAAAGCAGCCATGCGCCGGTAGAGCGAACGATTTGCTTTAGTCCGTGTTATTTTCTCCAAAAGGTGACTAGACTCTTCTCGTATGCTCTACTGACAACTGCGACGTTCGTCAAGAATGGCAGGCTGACGCGCCGAGGGGGACTACTGCGGCGTGACCTCGTTTCGCAGAGGCTCGCGGAAACGAGCCCCGCGGGGACAGTGAGGAAGAGAGTAGTGCGCCTGCTCTGACTCAGCAGTCTTCTACATAATGCTTTTCAGCGAGCACAATGAGATAAAACTAAATTGTGAATGGAATTACAGTCGGCCTCAGTAGTGAAAGCACCAAGCAGCTTTGATACCTCAGATTAATCCCCAGACAGACGTGCTTGCAGGAGGAAGGAATGAATTGGTGAAGGATGTCGGTGGCTGAAAGTCCTTACTTACTGATCAGCATTAGTATTCTGGAAACTTCGTTCGAGAAGAGGCGTGGTTCTTCTGGCAGTTTCATCTACGAATCGGCGTGGACACTATTGCAGAGAAACGAAACCTTATAGTAATTCTGGCAGAAAGAAAGAATTCCGCACTTACATCAACTTCCTGCATGTTCAACAATACGTGGAAGATTGAAATACACGAGAGACAGTGAGAACGCTGAATCATCTCTTCTGCGATTGACTGCCGCTCAGGTTCCTAGCAGATGAGTGCCTCCCCTGGAATTCTCATTTAAGGTAGGATAGTATTAATATTGAAGGAGTGTCTCTTGGCAAAAGATTTGAGTTGAGACGAAGAAGCTCAGGAACGCAGCTTGACAGATGACCGTAATTTTTTGTAATTTATTTCTTTACTACGCCTTAGGAGGGGAGGAGCTACGGCGCGGGTGAGTCAATTGAACGTACAATTTTTAACTGCAATTTTTGCACAAGGAAATCTTCTCACCCATTCCGGTGCTCCTTCTCCTGCTGAGCTTAGTTAGAAACTATATTTTTGGCAAAAAAAAATTCTGAACACAAGTGACCTCTGTGATCTAGGGCGCGGTGTTGGAAAATAGCGGTGCCCCGCTCGGACGTTTTCAGTGTCATTGAGTAACAGTTCTCAGGAGTTATTTTCAGTCTCCCATAACTCGAATTGTTCTCATTTACCAATACCTGTGTTAAGTTTTTTTCTTTCATACTTGAGCTATTCAAACAGATTATACTCTGAGGGATGCTCTTTTTCTTTACCCGTTATCTGTGTGTAATTATGCCCAGGACCACACATCAATCGACAACTAATCATACACATTTTTCATGTTTTGTCTAACAATAGCTAAGGTGAGCCAGTGAACAGCCCTGATCGATAACTGCCCATATCCCCTCATATTCCAGAAATGCAATTCAAGAAAGGAAACCTTTAAGAGACCAGGATCTTTAATCTATTTACAGATTTGAACATCAGTGCTATATGGCTGAGGCCGAACAAAATAAAAACTGTGGGACGTAAAAATGATTCGAGTTGCAAGGGGTAGGCCACACGCAACAAAATCTCATGTCCAGTCAGCGCGCTCTAATGACAAGCTCCTGCAGACCAGGGACAAGAACCGAGAAGAACCTGAAATGTACGTTCTCTTCGTCTCCAACGCGACGTTAGAGAGCAGGCGGATGAGTGCGCCTTCCTAAGGCACATGATCCTTGGAGCGACTGCGTTGCCCAAGTATGGTTATGACGCCTTCTTCAATTACAAGAATGATTTTATAGTGATCTTTTGCAAGTTTTGCAAGCGAAAGGTTGGCCCTACCAAGTAAGTTTCAACATAACGTCGTATCTTTGGATGTTCATTAGACGAACTTACTTCATACGCTTGCTGTATTTGATGAGGCCCATTCACAAGATTTGGCCTTTGTTTCAAATAACTCACACGAAAATATATTCCGTAAGATTCTTCCTACTCTTATGTGGGTGACCCCGGATTTGTGCCCAATTTTTTACCAAATGTTTGGTTAACCGAATTGCCTACTAATGTAAGCATGTGAAAATTAAAAGCGCTAATTTCTGAGACAGGAGGAGATTCCAGAACGCTTTCCAGTTATCGAGCATTGATGACGTGAGAGACTCTCTTTGTAAGAGGCTTCAGACAGTTGGAGGACAAACCGCGAAAGCGCCACACCGTCACTTCGTGTTCTAGATATCCTAGTACAGGGCTGTGGAGCTGCAACAGTTTCAGATTCGATAATGACTGCGGGCTTCGGGCGAATTGCTGTCTCAGATGATTGCTGATGCTGCGATTCAGAAGCATTCATTATCTGATTTTTTTTTNTTTTTTTTTGACAAGCAAGGAAAAGGTGCTCTAGGTTTTTAAACGATGATTTTTAGTTCACGAAGTTCCACAGTTAAACTCTCGATTTTCCGAATATCAGGTAAGTAAGGATGCAGCCATTTTGGCTGATTATAGTAGTTTCAATAATGAAAACTTATAACTGTTTGGCAAGCGATGCCACTGAATGCTTCGCTTCCATCTGGGCCCATGCAAGGAATACTTGCTTCTGGATACTACATCCGTTGAAAGTGTGATGTACTCATGTCCTACTATTCACAAAGGCCTTTAAGCGCTGCGCAGTCACATATCTTGAGGCTACGGAGATTGACGACCTTGATTTGTCAAGGGAAGCTCAAGTACGTTTTCATTGATGCATAAGTGCACTTGTACTTTGATTTTTCTTTGGTACTAAATTTGTAAATTAACGCCGTCAGCTAAGACTATTTTTAAGTAGACTAAAGTTTTCTTTTTATGCCTCGACATTGTCCCATGTGCTGTAGCCTGTCACTGGCGACTTTGTCAGAACTAAAGAGATATCGCCTTTGTACTTTTTAAAAGTAATTCGTGCAGAAAAATGAGCACATGTGTTGGATCGTGGCATCAATATCAACGTTCCGCATTCCTGGTGTTTAGTGCAGAAAAAATGTTATACTCTGTGAAATAAGTTCTTTACGATGGTATTTTGTATCACCATTCTACTACTTTCTTCAGTAAATTGTTTTGTTGTTATTACTGCATTAATATCGTATAAAGTTGGCTGCAGAAGGTACGCACCGGCTCGTACAAAAATATTCGTAGTATGATGAAGTATTAATAATATGAACTCATGCAATACTGATTGAAAAGAGCAAGCGCCTCAAGCAAGCTTTGTTGAACTGGTTACGGATGGGCCCTAAGACTTGTGGCAATGTGGTTCAAAATTAAAGTCCATGTGTTTGTTATTGTTAATATGCAAAGCAACTGATAAAGCGATGCCTTTAGAAATGCCGCATCGAAGGCATTACATTCTATCGAAACGGGATGGTATTGGTGGCATTTAAGGTTATCGAAGAACAGCGTTTCCTAAGGATCGTGCCACGTATTATTCTTCCCCCCTTTACCCTATCATTTTCTCTAGATCTCTGAAAAATCTTGACAGTTCATAATGATGTAGCGGATGTTCTTGCGAAGTTTGCTTCACGTATTTCGAATTCTTGCATCTTGTTTACATATATACCTTTGCTCGCCCGTAGGATCGTCGTTTTCTTCACATTCCTTCTTTATCATTTTATATTTCAGATTGTGGTTCACTTTCAAAATTCATGTAATATCGTATAAGCGAGCATGAATTTTGTCATTCCAAAAAAGAAGCGTGTTGTGGAAAAGCTCCCAATAGGTACGTTCTTTCTCCCACTAGCTTTCCTTTTAAACTCTGTTGTTTAGTTTTGCAATAAAAACAAGAACTTTATTTGGTCTAGGCATTATTGGCTTTGGAAATGTAGAAACAGCAAACATTGTAGAACGGTGAGAGAAATGTGAGGCTCAGTTCAACTTTCTAGATTTTAGGAACAATGAAGGGGAATCTTCTCATACAGCATCAAAACACTAGAATAATAGCAACCTAACTTTTCTTTTCCAAAAAAATTCCAACTTGTGCTTCAAGATGATGCCTGCAACTTTGAGGCTGTCACATGAATTGCTTTCATATTTTTTTAGATATATTGTCACTTGAGCCAAAGGCTACTATCGAAGAAGTTGCCAAAGATACGTCAAAGTTCAATGTCGTCAAGAACATTGTATTGGAGAGCATGTCCGATCGTCAGGTCAATCAATTTATGCACGTCGAGAAGGTTCAGCTAGTAAAAAACCCCTTCCTCGAATACCGGGTCTGCATCTTTTTTTGGTACTTATATAAGCTTGTGCAGTATTGTTGCAGTTTCAGTACGATCAATTTAAAGCTGCCTTGCGCTCTTCTGGTCAAAATGATGCGGAGGGATATGGATTCTTACTCGTAGGATTCGACGACGAGGATGTATAGTTTTATTAATTAGTCACGCTATAGAATTCTATTCAGCTGTTCTAGCTTGAGTATTTCAGTGGATGCATATTTGCAATTATGGTTATTCTGTCGGCACAGCGTTCTATGGAGATTTGGGCCTAATAACACGAGGTAAATGACCATTCTAGCGACGTACTACTTCCTTATGTTTCTTTTATGAGTTGGAGTTTTTAGGAGTTTACGTTTACCGTCACGTGGATTTGGTCACCCCTTCGCTCTTCTATAGAGACGAGATAATACGTGTTATGATTTTTCGAACTCTAAGGTATGCAGGTTTCAAATCGAAAATATCAAGGCTTGCAATTTCTTAAGTAATTTTTATGTTTGCGAGGTACTGACAATTTCAGAGGAAAGAGTTATGCTGTTGGATTGGGTTCCACTGAACTTGAGCCTACTATGGACTGCTCTAGTCACGTCGCAGCTTCTGATCATATTCCCGCTGCCAAAAAGAGTCGTCAACAGCTTCATCGTCAGTCAGCGGTCCGCTTTTAATTGATTCATTGATATTCTAACAGTACTTTGTCACGTTTCCTTTACAATAACAAATATCTTTTTTTGAAGGTCTATCATTACGAATACAACAAGGACATGACTGTGGCAGAGGTTCCTTCTGGAGTATTACCCTATGCCGTGGTGGACTTGCGATTCAGCACCTCCGAGAAAAACCAACACTCGAGTATTCTCCCTTCTTTGGGGTGCTTCGCCTTGTTTCTCTCGTTGCTGCTCAACTGTGATACATAGCAACCTTTTCAGATACGTGAATGATCAGCTGTATTTGTATCCTGTTTATGAAGGAAGTCTTTCAATTCTCTCTGCAGCTTTTGGAAAAGCAACTCTTTATACAGTTTTTGAAGATTCAAACAAACCCCATGGATTGTGCGTTTTTTATTGACATAGCCTTTTTTTGCTTACGTCGCGAATTACTTTTCCAGGGACGAATCGCTGGCATTTACTAAATTGCTAAAATGGGCCGATGCTTATGACGTGAGAGGGTTACCACAATTGATGGCGCCGGATACATGGGGTTTGATCGCAAAGCAGCGCGAAGTCTGTGTTAGGGTGAGTTCAAGCAATTAGTCACTCGCTGTATTATTTCGTTATACATCTATTCCAGAATCACAACGAGCGATCTGAGAAGTGGAAAGTTCGCTATGTGTCTCACTTTGTGTGGATGTGTAATGAGCCACGTTTTGCTACAATTGCCAACGCTATGCGTGTCGAACAATGCGTATGTATTGGTTCTATTTCTTGGTTTTTTGACAGTAAGTTTTTGGCCGAGAACAGTGTAATTGACCGCTCCAACTGTGATGTCAAATTTTATATAATGTCCCTTACTTTACGTTTCTTCCAATATTCTATCGAGCAAAGTATGGTTAGAAGGGGTATCTGAACCTTCTCTGGTACTCAACCTTAGTGGCCATGTATTATGTAAAGGAGGAGGAAATTTTTCGCTAGTTTCTACAAGGGAGAGAATCATAACCCGTTTCACGACCACCTGAGCTTTTTCGATTTAAATTTGGAATTCCTAGTTTATAAGCTGCATAGGAGAGTGGTTGCTCAGGGCTAACTTCTGAAATGGACCAACGAAAGTTATCCTAATCCTTGTGTAGGTTTGATGGAGCAATGCTTTAGTTCATAATCATTGTGGTCTTGTCTATCCACTAAGGTTTGGATATGATTCGCAAACAGAAAAAAATTGATGAGTGCTTTAAATTTCAGGCTGCTATCGCTTATTCGATAGATGCCACTACATATGTGGCATTTCCTTCTAGCCAATTTTCGAATGTGTTCGGCCTACCGTGGCTGAGATTTCCTTCTCTTCATGTTTTAGTTATTCATGCCAATCCACTCTTCTACGCTGATCCATGTGATGTGAACTGCTTCAACGATGAAGCGTTAGTTATCGTTCTATTGCTTTTGGTTTCTTGTGAAGCTGTAAGTACGTTGTATACGGTCATTTATGTTCAGGGAAATTTTGAGCAAAATTCCTCTCGGTACCGCAATTCTGGATGGCGATGATATAGCGACTTGCAACTCTTTTGACCTTCAAGGTATGGTTTCATATTGCGATAGGGGTTTAAGTGTTGTACCTAGGGCGACATTGACACTAATCATTTTTCATGAGTGTTTCCGAAATACTTGATGTCAATGAGCCGGTTTAGCTGGTATACTTTTGTTCCTTTTCAGAACACTTAAAGGTACCCCAACTCAATCATTCTGAACCGCGCGTACCTGTTGCAAGTTCGCCGTTCAATGGATCACCTTCTCAAGGTATATAAAGTTTAATTGGTCTCACTCTTAATGTCACTTGTATTTTGAGTACATATCGACAGTGCTCATGAGGAGCCACCGCTCATATATGTTCAGATTCCAAGAAATCTATCGAATCATCTCAAAATGCGTGCACGGATGGCAACACTGACGAGCCCAATCCTCTTCCTCCGGTTCCTCTACCACAGTTTGCCGGCAAAAGTGAGTTCTTTTTTGCATCTGTACCATCACAATCAATGAGAAACAACGGTCAAAAGTGGGTTACTGAGAAGTGAAGTCGCTACCCCACATAGCGCATCCTGGTAGCCAGTCTCATTGTCAGACAGATACTCGCTGAGATCATCTGAGGCTGTCAGATCATCGGAGTTGATTAGCTGTCCTTCCAAACTTGTCTGTGAGGCGTTTCATCTGTTTCTCTTGTAATCTGGTAGTCTTTTATAAGCCAAATAGAAATCCATTCGTCATTACTATTATGAAAGGGCTCATCTTGACACAGAATCGATGGACTCCAAAAACTTTCTTCTTTTACAACAGAAATCAATAATCAAATCAACAATATATTGGTTTCAAAAGGAAATCGTCGTTCCTTCAATCTATTCAAGGCCCTTCGTTCTAAGAATCAGGACGTTCTCTTACGTGCATACAAACTCTATGTGCGTCCCATTTTGGAATATGGGTCCTCAGTGTTCAATCCCTACGCTAAAAACGATATTCGGGCTCTTGAAAGCGTGCAAAATAGCTTCACCCGTAAGCTGATGCTCAGATGTTCGGGCCTTCGCTATGTTGACATACCTAATGGGAGCGCAAGGAATGCCAACCTTGGTCTTAAAACTCTTGAATGGAAGAGGAAGCGATATGATATGCTAATGACTTATAAAATACTTAAAAACATTGTAAATATTGATGCTTCAGACTTTTTCCATGTGTTGCCGTCTAATACTAGGGGTGCCTCAATAAGATTATCTACTTCTACAGCTAGGACTCAACGCAGATCTAAGTTTTTTGCTCTCAGAGTTCGCACAAATTTCAATTCCATCTTGCGCTCTAATTTGTTCCCGTTGAAATACTCCACTTTCAAAAAACATTTAGCAGATTTACTATGATTATATGATTTATCAGATGTTCACCTTTGTGTTCTCTGTTTCGGTTGCTTGGTCTTTTTGTGTTTTCACTATGCTCACGTGTGTTTCACATGTCTTTTAATAAATAATAAATAAAAATCCTATTTGCAGGCTGTCTACGCAATAAGCCTCCACAAGTCTTTGTAGAGCAACCTCCCTTGATCGGAAAAAGTGTGCCTCCTCCTGCACCAGGCACCAAGAATGCGGTGAGTGAAAGCTTTTAGAATTCTGATTCGTTTCAGGGTATGTTGTGTTGCCACTGGCTTAACTGTGCGAAAACAAGTGTTATAAATTGAATACTTTCAATGAGTCGAAGCTATATTTTTTTATTTTTGTTTCGTTGTTGCATCTAAAATACTGGTTCATATTCAAGACAATTTCTGGAGGTGCACCAATTAGGAAAACCCGTATACGATGGTCCGATAGTGTTGTGGACGTGAGTTGCGTTGTATTCTTTTTGTTTTTGGATAGGGGCTGATTTTGCAGAGTTGAAAGTCTGAAAAATCTTTCACTGCTAAGCATTCGTGCACAGATTGAGAGATGTCTTTCAGAATGAGAACAAATGCGGAAAGAAGTTGTCAAATGATCGAGATGAAGCAGTTAAGGCAGGGCTTCATGGTCGGGTTCCACCCAAAGATTTATTAACAAGAAAGCAACCACCTGCTATGGCTGAACGATTGGTGCGTTCCATTCCTTACGGTTTCTAGCTACTGCTGTTCGCCATAATTCTTCACATTCTCAGGGACCAACACCAAATTCCACGATTTTCGATGTTACTACAACTTCTTCCTCTGCCGTGAACAAGCACAAGGATCTATTCCAGGGTGTTTTCAGCACAATTGCAAAAGGTGATGTTTTAATGCCAGTATGACCGATACTTGGATATTATGCTGCGATTCTTTAAGGAGGCAGTGCAGATGCCGATACAGCGGATAATGGAGTTGAGCCTGTGCCCTTTGTTGAGCAAGCTTCCGAATCGGCAAAAGTTCGCCATAAGCAGTTTCTGAAACGATTTCGCCAGTCTAAATGCCCTTTTTCAGAGCACGTCCATGCCCCGGCGTCTTGGAACGAAAAATTGCATAATAACGTCACTTCCATTGCCTCTCCTCAGTCGAAATACGGACACTGTAAGCTGTCTCCTATAGCTTACTTATATTAATCTTCGTTTGAGCGAGTAATTTTTTGCAGTTTTCTCGAGAATCTGCTGGTTCCCAGTCGGTGTCGAATGCAAATACGCAACCATCGGAGGTACTGTGGCCATAATTAATTCCTTGCTCAGGAAAACGTTCCTTCTTCAGGACGAACTTACGGTGTGTGACATGGAAATCGAGTCAGGCTCTGAAGAAACACCTACACCTCCAAATGTCAAGGCTTCTCCTGAAAAAACAGATGAGGTACATTTATCGGTTGTTCGTTTCGTAAACTCATGCGATTCTGTTTTCATACCAGTCTATGTATCAATACATAGAAATTTACTGTAATTGTTTGTTTCACTCATGTTTAATTTGTTCTACGACGCTTTTTATTTAATTTCTTTTTCGTTTCGCCTTTCCAGGATCTTGTTCACCGGTACTATTTGAGTATTAGACACTTAACTGATTGTGAGATTGGAGTCTCTTTATTCATTTTTCATGACTTCAGTCTTCTCTAATCTACCTATTATCTCATCGATCTTATGAAAATCTATCTACAGCCGTCGAAAGCTGTGTAGTTACTATCCGGCCACGTACTCGAAAGATCCCTCCTCTGCGGAGTGACGCTTCTTCAATTTTTTTAAATGAATTTTTTAAGGCAGTGGACTTCATTGATGATCATGACGAAGACTATGACGCTCAGTTCATGTGTGAAACAACGACGTCAATGGATTCACAGACCAGTTCATGTACCTCGTCAGCATCCACGACCTTTGGTACAGTTCAATTTTTTTTCCATTGACTAATGTTGCTAACAATAATTGATGTGCTCGTAGTGACATTACATCAAGAATGTTCTGGTAGGCTTGTTCACTTTCCGGCAGCTTTCTTGAATCTGAACTCGACCACTTCCCTATTAAGATGCGATACAAACCTCTCTGATTGATAGATTAAAAATGCCCTTGTCCACGGTTTATTCTTTAGTAAATTTTTGCTGCCTTAGGATTCGTATTCTTACCAGTAAAGTGGTTTTGCAGACCCGCAAAAGAAAGAGGCCTTATGAATCACTGCGTAGCGATCTGGTTGGAGGGAGGGTAGAGTGTTTCAGCTATACCAGTTCTTAGAGATGATTGTAAGTGCTGACCTGTGCCGGTTGAGCTGTTCGTAGTAGATCCCCTCTGTTACGATTTGAATTGTATTTGTGTCTGAGTGAACCATATGTGTGTATATGTAATAATAAGACACAAAAATGTTTTTTTTAGTAGAGTTATAAATGAATACAGCTTCGCAGTGCAATATAATGTTGGTAAGTTCAGATGAATCTAGGGTTACAATTGAAGTTTGATAGAGTGGAAAGTTTTTTTGACATCATTCGTTTTTCAGGTGAAGAATCTACAATAGCGACTTCTAAAACGACCGATATACAGGTTTGATATTGCAACCTACTATATTACGAAATTTTGTAATATTACCCTGAGCTTTTGACAGGTCGTTACTTCTAAAGAGCAGGCTTTTCATGAACGAAAATTCTTTAGGTTTCCTGAACCACCTCTTAAGAATTTTATTATTAAACTTTAACTTTATTCTATTCATAATAGATGGTTGCTCTCGCAAGCAGGGCAGAGTCTGTGAATTTGTGTTCAAAAGCACGTGCAGAACTTTTTAGAAAGGGTTCAGACTCATATACGTATCGCCATTGGTATCGAAAAGAAATAATGACACTATGTTTTCGGTGGCATCATGCATTCCGCCAATTCACAGATGTCGTACCTATCATTCAATGGTTGTGAAAACTATAATGGTGCAGTGGTTGTCCTATTTATATAAACTACATTCATTATGCGTTTCGAGTCAATTGAGGCATTACAGAATTCGGTTCGAAACAGAGGCGGCTTATAGTTATCAACGGTGACCCCTGCATCTGCCCTGCACTGTCCGAGGCTTAGGTGTTGTCCCTCCCATCACCGACCTCGTCCGAGCAAGTTATTCATCCCATGTGTGTTAGTAAACTGCTTTTATTGAAGTCAAGTGCATCGGCTTGTTTCAAAGCAGAAACGTGAGGCGCTGAAACTTTGCCTGTTTAGTTGTCTAAAAAGTACAGCATCTCCCTCTCCTGAACTTCACTCGCTTTTTCCACATTTTTGTGATTGGTCATTTCTTATTGTTCAAGAGCTTCATTGCTCCTTACTTTCTTCTTTGACCTGTTCAAAAACTTCGCTCACTCTTGAATGCTTATTATCCGTTATCCCGTCTGTGATAAGCCCCTAACAGCCATGATATCCCCCCCCCCCCCCACCTCCACTCTAAATCCATTATGGCCTCGCATAATCATTCCATAGTTTCTTTTCAGTTTCACTGTTGCATTGAAGCACCTTTGCGAGCCACTTGTTTTCGAGGCAGTTTGCATAAGGTCGTGCACAAAATTGGCCCTTGTCCCCATCATTTTTAGGAAACAAATATAGGTCTTTTTAGTGAAAGACTGCTATAACTTCTTCAGACATTGATAGGATATCGTTTACCGTTTACATTGCTCTTTCGTTACAGCTTTGTACCCCCTGCTGTCGGTATTGGGTTCCGCTCCATTCGCTGCTTCGGTCATATGTAGATATCATTCATCTGGGAACAATACAGCAAGATTACAATCTTATCTGAATGTTTGGCCTTTTTCCCTCCCCTATTTCATATCTACACCAGTTGGGTCGCCCAGCTTACGCCGGGCCCCCATTCCTTACTTTTTCAGAGCAGTTGGAGAATTTCGCCACCCCCCTGGTACCAATTGACCGACCTCGGAGGGATGGAAGGCTTGGTTGGCCTAGGCGGGCGTCGATCCGGGATTCGAACCCCTGACCGTGCGTGTGAGAGAGTGCGCCACTTGCTACTACCCCACATCTCATAATTGTTTCATGAATTTAAGGTCCAGCTCACCTTCCAGCTAGGTGGACATTTCGTCTACCAAAAATAGTTGCTCTCTTTTCGTTCGCCTTTTCACACTACAGGTTTAAGAAGAGGTCTGTAAGGATTTTGAACGTTGTCAATTTTTGATTTTAGCTTTCCTTCCTCTGCACACTTCAGTGGGGGTGCGTTTCGTTGCGCGTGTCCGTCGAAACTAGGTCACGCCGCAGCCGTCGCATGCGGCGGGGTCAGCCCGCGATACTTGACAGACGTCGCAGCTGTAAGCGGGGCATACGATTTGCGCTTTCCTCACGGTAGTCAGCCAAAGAGAAGATAATATAGACAAATGCATCGTTCGCTCCACTCACACTTGGTGGTACTGTAATGTCTTCCCGAGACCTCAGTGGGGTGCACCGCGCGCGAAGTGGGCGGGGTGACCTACTTTCGACGGACACGCGCAACGGACGTTCACCCTTCAGTGGTCATCGCACCGCATAGAACGCCTATGTCTGTATGCCTGTCACGAAAATCTGTATAACCCTGGAGTAGCTGGAGAGATCGAGTCGGGTTCGGGGTGGGTGGGATTTAGGACAATATCAAGAGAGCACATATCATCTGGCGGATCCCCGCCCTTAGGGGATGGGACACATACCGGAATGGGCGACGCCAACGGCAAAACCTATCATTTCGGCTCTGAATAATTCAAACACTGGCAAAATGGGAAATGGCTAGCTATTGGTCAACAATTTGGGCAGGGATCCAGGGTGTACAGAGCGAGTTCAAATTGCGTGGTAGATGCTCTCTGCATGATTTCACAACTCGGAAGCGTGGAGTTCAGAAAAAAGTGTTGGAGTAAGCAAGATCTGAGGTGCTCTAAGTAGTCGCAAGCTTAGTCAGCATGCCTATGGTGTGTACGGCGTGCTCTTAAAGTAAAAGTAGCTTCTTATGAAAATTCGTGATTTTGTCCAAAAACGTTCGGTCATCAGTAAAGACCGTAATTAGACGTTATTGAAAGAAAAGCAGTTAAATTTCAATAGTTTACGCATCGGGCCCAGTGGTGGACGAGGCTAAGATAAAATATCCATGACTTTTTTTCTGAAACTTTCTGCAATATAGGAAAAAGTAGCTAGAGGCTGTTGAAAAGGATAGTCGAACTTCATGACGGTCGTGGCGAGGATTAAAAATTTACGAATCTTTCCGATAACGCTCTTGAGTCATAACCACTATTTAGTACTTGTGAAATCATCAGCATTACTCATTATATATGTGAAGAACTTGCTTCTGCCTGTCTGTCTGTCCATCTATCTATCAGTTAATAAGGAAGTTTTGCTTTAGTGAGCGTCGTGCAATATTATGATCTGTTCAGAACCAATCAAGCGCCACCTGTGAAGTTTCTTCAACGATCTCATCGAGTATAGATCAAAAACCTGACAATGTTGCGTCATCTTCGGAGCCTGATGCTCCTGCCAGCCCTCCTCCAACGTCTATGCAGCAAATGCCAGAAAATGTCATTAGGCATGTCGTGTTTATCGTCTTTTACGTTGTTTCTTGATTTTTTTGATTTGCAGCAGTCTTTGCTAACTTGACTTTCTAGGTTACTGGAACTGCTAAGAGCTAACGAGTCCAAGACTCAATGCCAAGACACTGATCTTCGGAAGCTTCCATCTTCTTCGAGTGCCGCGCCAAAGGCGGATGAGGCCGTCGGACAGCGGCGGTCACGATTCGATCAACCTCCGCCTGAACTCAAAGATCCTACTGGATATGTTCCAAAACCTGTTCCTACGTCATCCATCGGTATGTTCGCATAACGTGTACGACGTTCAATGGCGATGAATGCCTGTATCTATCCAGGTTTTGTTGGCAACGTCCCCGCATTGGGAGCTTCTGTTATGGACACAGACCTGCGTTCAGCACCGGTATGCATATCAGCACTTGGAGATAACAAAAGTTTCTTTTTTCTAAAGCTTTGCTTTTCTAGCCTGCAACCTTGGCATTTTCGATCAAAAAGGCCGTAGCCACTCCAGCGCTGAATCCTCCAGCTCCACTAATTTTTGGTGATGACGAAGACGACGACAATAATAAATCAGAAGACCAGCAAAGCAGGTTAAAAAGGTATAACATTCTTCATTAATTCATGCATTGCTGGGGTTTTTTAATCACTAAGTACATTTGCGAGTCACAGCAGGATTCATGAATTCTCTCAGACAGGCAGGACCTGTCGATGTCGAAGTTCCTTCATTACACGCTTGACCCTTCTTACCGCCTCCTTTTTTCACGTGGATCTGTTCTAATCTTCTTCTTTTCCTAATTTCCTCTTCTTCTAGAGTGTCTGTGCGCAGATAAGTATCACTTTGGCGAGTTTATCTAATAAGCCGTAGAACTATTTCATATCAGTTAACGGAACTGTATTATTTTCCACTTCCACTACTCATTCGTTTCGTTATCCCTTGTCGATGTTCCCGTTCATCAACCAGGCTCACAGTGAAGGACAAAGTATAAAGCCTCTGGACGTTAATCGATCTCCTTTGAAGGATGCGCCCCTTGCATTCAACTTTCGTTCAGGATCTTAGTGACGTATTGAACGCGTATGCGACTTATACAGGGTGTCCCAAAATTATTGGCGCCGATTTATAGCAATATTTTTCAAACTTCTCAGCTGCGAAAGACTATGAAATCTCTATGCACGTTAGCCAACACTACGTGCTACAACATGCTACAGTCGCCTTTAAAAATATCCCCCATGAGCGCGGATAGAAGTCAAAGTTTGCCCTCTACTT
>UZAF01016190.1:96241-121780 GCA_900617895.1 Haemonchus placei
TTTGACCCGGCAGTATCTGTTGAGATCGGAATTGAAACGAAATTTCTGCATACGATAGGAACGGCAGTGGAGCTCCTGCATGACATTCTTCCATCGCGATAACTTCTGTAAGCCGTGCCCCTTGACTTCCTTTGATGGGTCACCCGGAATCCCGACCGATTGGCAGACGGACTATTTTAATGGTTCTATCTTCGGAAACACTCTACCTTTCGTTCTTTCCTGGTTTGTCTCTAAATCAAGCTTTTTTTTCTGTATCGCTTAATAGCCTCCTATACGGTTATTACAAAATTAATTAAATTAATAACAGGTAATTTGGATTTGATATATTATTTCTACCTTGAAAATACCTGAATTTCGGCGCCAATAATTTTGGGACACCCTGTACAATGACATTAGGTGCGGATGTACCCATCAGACCTGGAACCAGTTACCGACCCAGGTAGTAAGGAAAGCTTGATTGGCCTAGGCTGTCGTCAATCCAAGATTCGAATCCGTAGCCATGCGTGTGTGATAGTGCGCCACTTGGCAATACACCATCTCTGCACCTGCTTACAGTATATCCGGAAAATACACTCGCTGATTTTACTATTCTCAATATGCTAAGGATGACAAATTTAAACGTACCTCCATTATTAGCTTAGGTGTATGGTGTGGTTATATTGAAAAATTTAGTGAACGAAGGGATCGTGACGATAGAAGAGATCGTGATGAAAGGAGGGATCGCGATGATAGAAGAGATCGCGATGATAGAAGAGATCGCGATGATAGGATAAGACGATGGGACAAGCCTAACAACTTGCCGGTGAATTTTCATTTATTTTTTTTAGCTTTTTGAAAAGATTGTTGAAAAATAAGCAATTTAATGTTTAAAGATGTTAAGTTTTGGAAACAGTTCCACTGAACTGAAGTAACGTTCACTGTGGATGCAGTCCAGACATAACTGATAAGATCGCGAGCAAAAATTTGAAAATATAGAGTTAGTCTGTAGGGACTCAAAGTCGTGTAATTTCATGTTTACTGTTAGATTCTTCTTATTCACTTCTCCCAGATTTGTTCGAAAATATCAGTGTTCTGTGTTTGTTCTTCTAGTTTCTCTTTTTCTACCATCTTGCGAGTATAAAAACGGGGTGCAGGTAGTGACCATATTTCCTCAAAGCTCCAACGTTAACATAGTTCTACCATCTTGCGAGAATAAAAACGGTGGTGGAGGCAGTGAACACATTTCCCCAAAGCTTCAACGTTAACATAGATTCTTGAATCTTCGTGAGCTGTCCTTACTTAAGTTGAACCTTATGTACAACCAAGTTGTTTCAAGTCACATTCTCAACTGACACTATTTGAAGGAGTGGACTACCCTCCATTCAAGAAGCTCTTTACATATCCCGCCCCAGCATTCTGAAACTGCATGAAAATTCCTGGCTTGTCCTCTCTTAATGGGATCGAGTAGGTCATATTCACAAAACTGAGCCATATCTGCAAAGACAGTCGGTTAACTCATACTCATAGTTGAGGCTGGCCAGGCCAGGTCAAAGGACTAGGCATTACCGATTAAGGAGAGGTATATGACGTGGAATGAAATTAGACGTAACGTAAAGGCCCACGCTCCTCTAAGTACAGTGGGAATTCGAACCTTCCTATTCCTAACACGCGATCGGGTAGTAGACACAATTTTCGGGGAGAAGTACTCACACCCAAATACCACTTCAGTTTATTGTTGGGCCAAAAACCCGGCTGGGGGGTAACACTAATTCAAAATATGGGTGCATTTCCGGGGATAGTTCATTTAATGAGGGAATGATGTAATATTTGTTATGAAGGATTCAATCATGACAATCAGAGCTGCCTGAAGAACAAATTCAATTCCTTTAGCGGCATTTTCTTTTGGGTTTTCGTTCCTAGGCCGCAGGGTTACTCGCCTTGCTGAAGCCGCTTCCATCTTTGCCCATAAAGCCGGAAGATTGTAAAGGTGACGCGGCCATAGTTTCCTGCTGCATGAACAAAAAAGTACCTTCCGATTGTTTCGATCTTACTCAGCCGGCTTTACGGATAGATTTTGCAGTAATTCCTACCGGCCCATTGGTTATTTTCCATAGTCAAAGTCCTCAAGTATCTGTTGGTCAGCATTAGTTTGTGCGTCTCTTCCTCGGACATAAAGTTCTTGAAAAGTTTAGCAAAATTTCAACAGCCAACATACTTCTCATATTACGTGAAGACGCAAGTTTTTGTGACCATTTTGCAGAAATTCCGTTATCAGACGAGTATATCTAAATATATAAATTAGATGGGCAAGAGTAAGAAAATCTCACTGTTCGGAATTTCTAGCCTCGTTAGAGTGTTGTCCCTATGCATTTCTAGAGGCCCGAAAATAGTGCCAAGCTGTTCTATACAAGTGCTGTAATGGTTTTTTTGGAAGCAGTGATCTATGTTTATCTCTTCTACAACAATTTTAGTTGAGTGATTTTAGAAGTCTGCTCCAGTACCAATTCCAGTGGAGGTACCCGCTCCAGTTTTGCCGCAAGCTATTGGTGCATGCAAGGAAAAGCCCTCGGAAAACTCAAAGCTATTTCATATCTTAGCCGGAGCTAGATGTAAGATATTATATTGCTGTACTCTACGAAATAGCAACGGTTATCGGGTACCGCTCGACTTTGACTTCTTCAATTCAACAAGAACTATCACATTAGCGCTATCATTCATAAAAAACATTTTTTAAATAACAGTAAGAGATTTAGTCTTTTTTAGTGCTACAATCTCAACGTGATAAGAAGGCCGCTGGGCATGACCAAATCGCGAATGTTAAAACGGAGCCGCCCGACGTGCCTCGAAACGTGTCACGACCAAACGTAGAAGCAGTAAGTTGCAGAGTTATTTTATTCCTGAGTATTCACTGTAAAAAGGAAGAACATGATTTGCAGAACACAATGACTCCTTTGCGGCATTCCTCAGATGAACGCGCACCAACCATCATACCCACGACTGCACAGCCAAATAGTTCCGGCACGACCACGACTCTGCCCACCACGACTACTCAAACAAGCGCCACGGTACTTGGAAGCGCGTTCGGACTATCCAATGATGTTATACAGCAGCTACTAAAAAAATCTGCAATGTCGCGCCTTCCTGAGGTAAAGTTTGAAGCGAGCCCCTCGTTGCCGCAGACATCCATGCCAGACGCACCAGCTTCACCCGATCCGGAATATCCGGATTCACCAGATGCACCAGCATCACCTGATCCAGAGGATCGCGGTCCAACTGAATCTGGTAACAACCCGAAGCCCCATTCCGTAAGTTCAGTAGATTTCGTTAGAAGATCAAAAGAGTCGCGAGACTGTTCCCTAAATAAAGTTATCTTGTTGCAGGAGATCCCACTTGACTGTTGGCAACCGACTGAGGACAAGCGTACTGAACCCTTAGGAACTGGCATAATCACTATGCGTGCTCCCAGAAAACCAAAACGTCCAAAAGATCATGATGGAGCTATTGCTGTAAGTGAAGCGATAAGGTTGCTAGGAATTGAATCATTTTATTACATGGGCACAAACTCATATAGAACCAAGTGGCTGCTTTAATAGTCCACGATTTGGTCCGCGACCAGTCGCGCGACTGGTCGCGGGCCAAATCGTGGACTATGAAAGCAGCCACTGAAGAGCACAGTCAAAGAACACAAAAAACGCATAATCATATAATCAAAGAGTTCCCGCAACGGTTCATTGAGCTATTGATTGGTAACTGACTTTTGCATTTGGAACTGTTTCCTTTTCAATAACGCACTTGTGTAATGTGAACTAATATTAGGATGAGTCATAAGTCCTCGGACAAAGTATAGCGATGACTTCTAGAGATCATTATCGGGAAAGAGGAGACGAAAATGGACGCGCGTGGCATTGTTAGATCCTGCAACCATGCCCCATGATTTCAAGCCGTCGCAACTCCACATCCGCAACACAATTCTATTTCTTTTTTTATTTGTCCATGAACCCGCGGAGATCGATAGACGTATGAAGGAAGTTTACAAGAAGGTTGCTCCTGCTAGATGTACAATTTACAAGTGGCACACGAAGTTCACGTCGGACGACCATTCCATCGAAAATGAAGTCTGGGACGCTCAATGGTGTTGGATTTGGACGTGCTGCGAAGCCAGGTGGAGGCCGATCCGTATCGAACTACTCGTGACAGTCCTTGGGGAGTCAGTCCACAATTATTCGTGATTGAAGTCAATCGGAAGGTGCGGAAGCTCGGTCGATGAGTGCCTCATGCTTTGAAGCAGTATGACTGGACCTCCGCGCCGACATATCACGTTCTCTCCTCACGCTCAAGCGCAGGAAACAGTCAGGTTTGCTTGTCAGCACTTATTTGGAAGAGCTTTTTATACTCTATCTAACGACGCTTCGCGCGTCCATTTTCATCACCTCTTTCCCGAGTTATGATCTCTAGAAGTCATCACTATCACATGGTCCGAGTACTTATGACTAAACCTAATAAATAAATAACTAATTTAAAATCTGAGCATCATATTAAGCTACGGAAGTAGCATAAGACATGGCTAGGGTGTCACATACTTTTCCAATATTGTTTTGAAGTAAATAATTCAGTTGGCAATTAAATTCCTAAATAGTCTGTCGAATTCTAATGAGGCATCGCCGAATTCTCAGTCTAACAGGAAAGTTGTGCCTATATTTTGTCTGGCCCCATCGAAGGAAATTTTGCGGGGTCGTCCTCTTGTGTTTATATTCATGAATACCAAAGAACTACTAGGCTCGTAGTACCTTAAGGTGGTCTCTGAAGGTACAATTTTAAGGTATAATCTTGAAGTACCCGGTTTTCAAGGAATAATGAAACTAATGATCCAGAATAGTCCAAAGGTAAGGAGAAAACGTGAAACGACGTATCTAGAGAGATGTAAGGCTTCAGAAAAGGACTGAAATCGTTGGTTGTACGAGAATGTGACCGCAAAACATGCATGAAAAGAGTATTCGGTGTCATTGCGCACGGTAACTATAAAAGGATAAGGATAAAGTTTTTGGCGTTAATCAATCCCGTCTGAGGGATGCGCCCCCGCACTCGACTTCCATTCAGAATCGTAGTGGCGTAATGAGTGCGTATGTGGCCTATACAATGACTTGCGGTGGCCAGCCGATGTACAAGTCAGTGCTTTTTATCCTCCCAGACGAGTCTGGTACCAATTCACCGACCCCGGAGGGATGGAAGGCTTGGTTGGCCTAGGCGGGCACCAATCCGGGACTCGAACCCCTGACCGTGCGTGTGATATAGTGCGCCACTTGCCACTACACCACCTCCGCCCTACGGTAACTATAGTAAGCCAAAAATGTTCAAAATTGTTATCCACTCAGTTGTATTCTGAGATAGGTGGTTTTTTTCTGCGCCAATCTAATTGACTGCTACTTATTCACAAGGAGCAGCTGTGGTATGGGATATTAATCTAAAATATAATAACTTACGCTACGGCGTTCAGCTGATTGTTTTTTCACCAAAGTTGTTTCAATGCGAACAGTGGTGCCTGGCAATTAAATTTCATAGCCAGCCCAACGGGGTGTGACATCTACACGATACAATCGCTGTCCCTTTATTATCCGAGTACGTTTTTCGAACTTATAACTGCAGGTACGGCATAAGGGTGGCTCCCGAGTCCAGCATCGAAGGGAAAAGTTTCGGACACCATTTTAATCACGAACTGTGCCTTCAAAGCATTATCGGAGTCAATCTTATCCTCCGTAGGGATAGATTCTGTAACTTGGTGTTAGCATTCCGTGCTAATTTACTGGGTATTTGATAACGTTTGAACGGCATCACTGTCAAGGAAAAGAGTTGTTTAATTTTCATTTTTTTTCAGCAGTTGATTATTTTCAGAATGCTGGTGGCACTGACACTGTCATGGATTCGTGGATCAAAGCACTTGAGCAAAAAGGTGACGTAGCGTCAAATTCGAAACGGGTTAGTGATCATCCAAAAATTGAAGATTGTTCCTTGATAATTCAAGGTTTTTAGAGTGAATCTGCCCTTATTGGCTTGTACCGATTTAGCTCCCACGTTGCTACCCTAAAAATCACTTCTTTTATATTAAAGGCACAGTTCTCGATAATTTTGAGGTACCCGTTTTTATTCGAACAACGGAAGTATACATTGGGAATAGTTCATCGGTGGTTAAAAGAGCGAGAGAATTCGCCGATTCTGAGAAAAATATGGCTCCTCAAAAGTAGGAAAATTAGAGGTTGGACGAGATTGCCATGACGGAAATAACAAGGAAGGGGTATTTGGACGAGATTTCAGTTATTGCAATTGCACAAAGAGCTGACTACATCAAGCCAGAACTGTAAAGAATGTCGTTCACTGTCGCTATGGGTCATGACAAGTTGTTTGAACTTCCTACATGGGCTCTTTTGTGATCGGTGCAGCCTCTATAATGCCGGTGAAGCTCGTCCGAGGATACTCACGGGCCAATCATTGAGCCTTTATAACTCCCTAACCGTTTTCCAACCTAGAAGTGCCAGATACGGTATGCGCGATGGCAACATTTTTATCGTGGACTGTGCCTTTAATTTGCTGAAGTTTTTCATGTAAAATGAAGGTTATCGCTTTACGGGAGCATGTGTACAGAATCGGAGTGGTTTTCGGCTTTGACCCTTAACTTTTCATACGAGTACGAGAAGCTTTCAACTTTCAAGGATTTTCGTGCGAGCCTTGGTAAATCATTAGCCCAAGTGGTTCCTCTCTTCAAAGAAAACGATCACGGCACTATTCCTGATCAGTTGTCTTCTTCGGAAGGTTTCAAGAGTCAAACACTGTTCCATTAGTCACCTTTAGATAATGTTGTAGTTGGTTAAAAAATGAGAATATGCGCTGCCATAATGTGTACAATATCTACATGCTTTTCAAATTTGATTATTGACAAATCTTTGTATAGGAAAAGAAAACTCCCAGTTCCCGTCCTAGTGTAGATGAAGAGGAGGAAGAGGGAGAAATCCTCAGCGACGACGAACCTCAGATAGCTGCGCAACCTATCACTGTTATCGGAGCTGTGTCGCACAACATTCACGCTTCAATCGTAAGGCAAGCAGAACAACCAAAACCAGAGGTACGCTATTGCAATTTGCATTAGGTCTTATGTGCAATACATGGATGAAGTTTGTTTGAGGTAACTCGACCGCCGGCACGTGCGCCAGGTGTTCGTTCAGTTGGTGAACCAGCGATTCAAGGAATCGGTGGGGGCTACTTCCCTGGACAACCAGGGCAGCGCAGAGGTTTTCCTCCTACTGCTCAAACAAACCCTTTCGGAAGTTCCCAGTGGCCTCTTTATACAACAATCCAGCACCCATTGCAAGGTAACTACTGACAACGAAAAATACAATCTCAACATATGGTGAAGATACAATTTTTTGAATTTCTTGAAACTAGACAACAAATAGCCGGTTCTTGATAATGCTTCTAGTCGAGTCCGTGCTATTAAAAGTGAACGGCAGGAAATGTCTGAAGTAATACAGAGCGTCTCGAACTCTACGTTATCGTTCATCTTGAAAACGATGTCAATTTGTAGTTTTTCTGAAATACCAGAGCTTTCTTCAGTTTGATGTTTAGAATTTTTCGAATTGTAATTATGCAGTCCTTGTCTAGTCGAGGAAAGATATGTTTTATGATCAACTTGGTCAGCTTGTAGTTAAAGATTAGGAGTTATTGGCCAAGTATCAAGCTCTTATCTAGAATTGATATTGAGATTTTCTCCCAAGTGGATGCGGTTTTGATCAACAAACATTTGTCGGCGATCACTGCGTTTTCCGACCAACTCGAGCGCGGAGCACAGTTCAAGATGTGTTTCTTAACAGGGTTTTTTTTTTGAGCTTGTATGCAATTATATGCTGCTGCTTATTGCCACGAATATGAGCGCTGAATAAGGACACGCTCTGTAGAACGAAGTTCATCTTGGCAGTTGAGGTTGAGACGTGGACGTGAACAACACGGAGGAATTCTGCGCTTCTTTGTATTGGTCCAATTTGAATTAGATGTCAGAAGATTGAGCGGAAAATATGGGAATGTAGCCTTTCGGCAGTGGCTACCTCAATAAATCTCGATGTTATTTAGACGGTACCTTAATTGTCGCTTAATGATATCTTCTTATGAGTTCTTCTGAGTTACCGCGTTGGGTAAACCCGAACGAGTAGATTTTGCAATTGATTACATTTATTAGTCCATAATATCATTGTTAGGTGTAAATAGTGGTATATGTGTACTGTGCTCACTAACATTGTGACTACTGTATATTAAGCTGCTGTATTGTAACAGTGAATGGTTTCAAAAACTTCAAGATGTTTTTATGAATTTGAGAGAATAGCGGAAAAGTTAACAGCATTCTTGAGCATCTTGATGAAATATAGTTGACTANACTTTTTATAGGTAGTGGTTTCCAGTCTGGTCCTCCTCGACAAGAAGCTCCTGCAATAACTGTGATTGTGCCCGATTTCATGATGTTCAATCGGGCTACAATGTACTGATTACGATTTCGCTTTTCTGACATCAAGCTCAGCATAAAGTGCTTCATATTTGCAGTGCAGCAAATATGCAACGCTTTAATTTCTTACAAACGTTGTCATAATCGTGTTGTTGTTTGAAGTAGAGTAATTCTTTCTTTTTCAGGACGAGAATGGATCCAGCTGGTTTCGAATCGTTTTGTGAGCGCCTCAAAGTTATTCAAACACAGGAGAATAGAATAGTCTCTCTACAGATTCACGAAAGATTGCTCAACTATATTCGGGATATGATGTAGGCAAAGTGTCTTCGGGCTATGAGGATTAATCCGTGTAATCGGCTGCGTAATAATGTCACCGATCACCATTACTTAGTGAATCACTTCGTTCAAGAAACGTAATTGTTTTCCGAAAGGCGCACCTGTAAAGAAGGAAGTATTGAGCGATTCACGCTACGAACCCACTACGTACGTCAATAAGTAATTTCCGTAGGAAAGGTAGCATCTACATGATGATTACAACAATGATACTTGATGATCTGCAATATTGGTTCGAAATTCAATATTGCAGAACTTCAGGTTCCCTCAAGAGGACTAAGGGCATTTGAAGTTTGATCTTTGATATCGTGAAGCAGAAGTGATTAGTTCTTGGTGATGGCTTGATACTTCCGAGCCCAAATTTTCCCAGTTTCCCTGATTTTTCCTCTTTAGATGGTTCTCGCTGAGTTACTCTAAACTTCACCTGTTTGAGGTGTAATCACCGTCTTTGCCTTCCCATTTCCTTCATATGTACCCTTTAAGTGCCAGGCCGAATTCCTCATTCTTCTAGAGGATGGACTACTTAACAGCAAGCCTATCCTTAGGAGACTGGCAGTTGGCAATTTGGTTTATCTCGGTTGACTTTCAAAAGTCCGTTGATATGAACGAAGCAGGTTTGGAAATTTTCACGCACTCATGTACCTAGACCATTTTGCGGAAAAGTGAAATGCGCGTAGGGCCACGAATAGATGCATAGACTACGGTCACTGTTTCAAAAGGCGCAGTTCACGATGATTCCGAAGCCCCTTTCGGATAAACTGCTCGATGGGTGCAAAACAGTGCACCAGTGGGAAACCAAGCGAGAAAATCCTCAAAATTCGGTTTCCTAAAACTTCGGGGCTACGGGTGGGGGGACAGAAGGGTGTATGGGCGAGATTTAGGTTGTGTACAACTGCCTAAATGATTGGTCACAGGTAATATTCCACTATCATGATGAGCAAGGCATCTGACGTTCAGCTGTTTCAATTACGGCTGCTTTTGGATGTGGCCTCTAATGATTTGAGTCCCATCTAGATCTTTTCCAGCTCGGCTAAATCTGACACTGCGTTCCTGCGGGTCACTGATTCGCCCTGGGAAATCTCGGACACCACTCTTGGCGGTGGCTGCGACCTAATTATTATCGGTTTAACAAACAGTGATTTCTCTACACTGTTGTGGTTGTAAGAAGGTAAGAAGCACGTAGGCAGGGAAACTTCCATCGGGTCGTATTCACAACCGAAGATTCGGTAGTAATTCTCGCTTTGGTTTCCAACAGAAATACCAGTCGAAAGCAAAAATTTGAAGCTGTGCTTACAACCTGCTGTTTATAATATGCGATAGTTCGAACGGATTTGGCTCAGTGGTTATTTTATAGGCCATATGATGAAAAAGTTCGTTTGAGGTAACTTGTCTTTCTACCACTGTGGAGTCACTAAACAGATGATACTTATCTTATTTTTAACCGTTACTGGGACGAACGGTCGCGATCAACTCTTTGACGACAATGCGGATTTCGANGGATTTCGACGTGACGCGCCCATGGGACCACGCTCCCCTCCGTTCGCGCGCGACTGGCACCCACCGGTGGATGGCAATGTCCCAGGAGAGAATTCTTTCACTGGCTCACTGAATTTAGCATTCGCAAGAAACAAGAAGTATGGTGCACCCAAAGTTGGGTGCCAATGTCCCATGCGCCACTCATAGTGGCAGCCACCGGTGGGTGCCATCGTCGTCAAAGGGTAATGGCATCTCTCATAGGCGGTAGTTTTAGAAGCATAGGATCTCATGCTATATCTAAAAGTCCTGTGTTTAGATTTTTCGGAACCGAGTAATCATGACTTTGAAGCCACTTATAAGCGTAACACAAAATCCTCAAAGTTACCTTTAGTTGTATTATCGCCGAGTAAATGAACTACGTTTTACGTGGTCGGGTATCCAATCTATTGAGGGGTGGTAATGATAGCCTTGCCTCAACTATGATCCCTGTTTTTGCCGAGACAAGGCAGACAATCCATCCTACTTGGTTTGTTAGTCGGTAGTGGGTTCTTCTGAGAGGATTTGTTGAAAGAATGGTCCTCGCCAATTGTTTTTTTGGGCGGATTATGGCTCAAATGCCAACATGATTTTGAACGGGAGCCGTAACGGGGTTGATCGACGCAAAACGCTTTGTTATCACCTTCCTTCATTGTTCTCACTGTTCCTTATCTTGTCTGGTTAATCTACCTTACCCTGGCGGCTAAGGTACTCGTCAAGGTTTGAAATACGCTGAGCGAATGAAGCTGGTAAGGTTCTTACTTCTTGACAATGAGCTGACCCACTCGATTTAATTTGTTCATAAAAGGGTTATATATATGGAATTTTAGAATAATTTAGCTTCAGTGCCAAGGTCTCATCGGCCAACATCTCCATTCCGCTGTTATAGCTGGGAGAAAATGGCGGATAATAGAGAAGAAAATGGTTACCGGATTAGCTCAGGGTTCAGGAGGGGAGGTTCAGAGCCAGTTGACCGAAAACGTTCGTTGCGGTAGTCGCTGGGCCCAGAGAAGAAAAGAATGGTTTCTAAAATTTCGGTATCTGAATTTTTTTCAAGGAGACAGCTCGCGAGTTTTTTATACGAATGTTGGAAGTGATGAAGTGATGTTCCAGAGGGGTGGGGAATGGGAAGCAAAACGGCGAAGAAAACGCCGAAATCGGCGTATTTGGGGAAATCTAAAGCTTCAAAAAATAATAAAATTAGCGGTTTTGCGAAAATGCAGCGGCAAAAGTTGCATTGATGGGGATTCGGAAGAGCTGTTCAGGTGTGTGTAACTGCGTGCAGCTGCCCACAGTACAGTAAGCTGTCTGCTTGCAGCATGTGCGGTCCGGTGCGATTTGTGCTCCCTTTACAGAACTAACAGCGCTGTGGACTGTCCGCCTTTAGGGGCGTCGGCTAAGATTTAGGTAACCAGGAGTTTCTACTTTATGACGCTTTTCTTAGCGTCCTTTTTGTGAAGGTGTTTTACGTTGTAAAGCTGGAAATACGGCAGGGGTATCGCTCACTGGCGCATGATTCCACTTTGAAGTCCTGGTTCAACAAACCCAATGCCAGTGAAACTCATATCTCCGAGAACTGTAATTGGCTGTAATTGGTAAGATCTGTTCGACTTGAGGGTGTCGCATTGTTCCGCTCCCGGCTAACATCCCTTCATAGTTCATAGTCATATCCATTTGCTTTTGTTTTGTGCTGCGCGCTGACTTGATACATCCTTCATTTAGCGTTAGAACTTGCCTCTTCGTAGGGTTAGGTTTGTTTCTCTGTCTAGTAATCATTCTAGATTTAGATAAGATAATTGTCGTGCCATCTCACGATAATACGTGCGCGATACGATACGTGATCATAAGCGTAAGATTAGTTATGTTAAATTTTATCATCTTGGCTCAGGCGGTATTGTAAAGCGTTATTACCTAGATATCAGGTTGTGACAATTTTGCCGCACAAACTGCGTGCACCTTCGAGGCTTTCAAATCTCAACCAAAAGACAGGGTGATCGATAAAAATGGTTTCTAGAACATTAGGATAAATATGTAACCCCCAAAGGTGGGAAGCTGTCAGGTCGAAAAATGGCCTGGGTAGAGTAAGGATCCCAAAACCGGCTCTGCCGACGTACAGACCGTAAGGCGGACGAGTTCTCACGGTATTGTAGTGGTCCCACCTTTTGCACCGAGACGCACATGCAGGCAGGCAGCTGGTTATAGCCATTTCTATGCAATGGTATGCACATTTTGACAGCTCGTCCAAATGCTCTTTTCATGTAACATTTGACGGGGCATTCTCGTCCAGCCCCTAATTTATTTTTTTCCTTTGAATCTCTACGCTCAGAATACGCTGATTTTCGCGTTTTCTTCGCCTTTCTTTTCAATTCTGAATTGTCACTTCCATCTCCGCTTAAACTATCGAACTGTGCTCTTAGCTGTACCCAAATCGCTGCTTTGTCATCTACTTCGGCACTTCACCTTTCGGCTTAGTCTCTAACTGCTGCCATTTCTGCTACTGAGCTATTATAAAACCTAGTAAATTTTTGATATCATCGCCTTCATCTCTGTTCTTTCTTCCTAACACTGGCAGTCATACTTTCTCTTACTTAAATACATCCTTTTTCTAGGCTTCTCAGATGTTCGGAACGGTTCATAGAATTTTTGGTTTCAGGTCCATCTACGTCAGCGTATGCCACTGCTATGACCGAGAGAGGAGAACTCCTGTGTTTATATTAAAGGCACAGTTTACGAAAAAAAGGTTTCTGAAATCCCCATAGTCCTGAACAGGGCACAGTAAGGGGCAAGGCATTGTATGGCGTGAATGCCACACCCACAGCGGGCGAGTCTCAACGGTGTTGTAGAGGCTGCCCTATCTCAAGGGAATACCATGTAGGAAGCTCTACCAACTTTGCATGACCCATGGTGACAGTGGAAAGCAGTTTTAGACAATTTCGACTTGATGTAGACGGCTCTTTCCGCAATTGTTACGACTGAAATCTCGTCCGGATACCCCTTCCATGCCATTCCCGTCACGGTAATCTCGTACTTTGGACTAGACGGATTCTATCGCTTTCTTCGCCACCAATGCACTACACTACATCAACACTTCCTGTTTTCAACTCAAAGTGGGTACCTCAAAAATATCGTGAACTGTGCCTCAAGAAAAGACAGAACATCTCCTCTTCCGGTCGTTTCTCTCCTCTGCGTCATCAACTTTCAGTTTGTTTCGAAGGTCTATTGTTGATTTTTCACTTCAGCTTTAGACTTTTCTCTGCCTGTTCGTCTGAGATGAGCACTCTCTTTTCGAGTACACTATCCATTTTTTTTTCACGGCTTCCAGGACTTTTTAGAACAAAGTTATGAATACTTACGCTGCCCTAATATTAGTTCTTCTCACAAAAATGCCCTTTGGCTTGTTCATTTTGCGCGAGTCGAATTTCTTTTATGTAGGCACCATTCGCAAGACCCATCTGACACTGAGCTCTTCTCCTTTCCATATCAAACCTGACTTGCCGTTCGCATCCCTTGCCAAATTTAGATGCTCTGGTGCAGGAAAACAGAAATTATAAGTTTTCGGCCAAGCGCTTACGCTTAGCCCGACACACTTCGTGAGCGCCCAGTCCACCATGAGCAGAGTCCTCTTGAGTCATGCATGTTCAAATTCGAGGAGTTCGATTCACTTCCCACTTATTTCAACTTGGCTGCGTTGTTTTACTGAGACTATACTCATTTCACGCGCAGTGCTCAAACACAATCCGCACTCCTACCAAATTTGAACGCCCAGTTTCGCGTGGCTCCTGCCAAACTGTAACGCTTTGGGTTTGAGGGAGCAGGAGTTATCATTTCCGGTCAAACACACATACATACAAAAACACATCGACGCACACCGACAGGAACGCACATATACCCACATACATACACCGACACACACATGCACACCCACAAATACGCACACCGACAAACCAACAGACTGATGTGAGCGCACTACATGCAGTAGGACATTTATGGTCACCACGAACCGATGGCTACCTAAAACATCGTTTACAATGTGATTTTCTGATGTGTACTCCTGCATCGGTCAGTGTGAGTGAGGGTCAGGGTCTAATCACAATTCATCCTTTTTCATATGCTCATCAGAAGTGACTTTAATGTGAGAGAGAATCATAACAGAGTTGCTGGAACAGGTTGCAGAAGACAGAAAATAACTATTACTGACAATCACTGCTCAAATGCGTTGGAAAGATCCTCTAAACGTAGTTGTATGCCTAGTGGATCAGTTTTTCCTCTGAGTCACTCAACATTTGCCCCACACCCTTTCATCATCACATTCATCATAGAGACGCTCGCATGCTCGTTTGATTCCGGACTAAGGAACCCCTATAGCGTCAATTAGGAAGGTCCCGTCTTCTGCCTTGCCAATTACGCCATAGAAACGTTCCGTTAAGCTCACCTATGCTCTATTATCCTTCACCTATGCTTCACCCCTACCTTATTCTTGACCTCGCTTTCCATTCTCTAGGTAGTGCATGATTTCGTGACAAGGAATAATCGTAGCTTTTAATGTAAGGAACAATATCTTTCAAGCATGCCTTTGCGAGTATGCGATACTCATGTGAACGGCGACTTCTGAGAGAAATAGAATTTAAATAGTTGGATGTTGATCAGGCTTTGAGAAAAGACTGGAAGTTCTGGAAAGAATGCAAAATGAGATTTTCTATCTAAAGGTGGAAGGTGGCAGGGTGAAGTTCTGTACACCTCGTGAGAAATCGTCAAGGTCAAACTATACCACTGTAAGCCATACTTCCTATCTTGATTGCATGCTATTCAGGGCCTAGTTATCCTGGGAAGTAGGAAAGTTTCGGGACGAGGATCTGAAATAAAATTACGCCTTCTCTAATTGTAACTAGTCGAAAAACGACGAAGGCTGCAAATTTGTCAAAATGGCGACGAATTTGAACGAANAAGACTCTTTAAGTCGGAACCAGACTGCTGCAACTATCCTTCTAGGTTGTGCCAAGTTGAAAAATCGAGACTGGGTAGGGTTCCTTCGATTTGCTGCTTGTGTTTACTTTCCGGATTTTCTCACTGCCGTAGATGCATCTCCAAAATGCGAACTCAAGCATTAGTCGTGTAACCCACATGAAAGCAGGGGCATAGCAGAATTATTTGTGATTGCTACTGTGCTGCTCGTATTCTTCATATTTTAAGTGGTTGTAGCCAAAGTGAACTCTCAGCCTCACCTTCACGATGAAGCAGTGATACACTTGAAGGCACAGTTCACGATCAAAATGTTTCCCTAGGTCCCCAAATCCTGCTCAGCCGTCGTACACACCCAAAGGCGGACGAGTTCTCACGGCGTTGTAGAGGCTGTAGAGCATGCACCAATCGCACCATGTCGCACATGTTGCACGCAGGCAGCTTGCTGTAGCCAGCTGTACGCAGTGGCACACACATTTGGACAGCTCGTCTAGAACTCCTTCCATGCACTTTTTGTCGTCACATTTCCGTCCAACCACTGATTTTACTTTTTCTTGAAGTTACATTGCTCCAAATACGCCGATTATCGCGTTTTCTTCGCCCCTTTTGCACCACCCTGAACTATCATTTCCAATGTTCGTATAAAACTAGGTACCCCGAAATGATCGCGAACTGTTACTTTATCCATGCATTTATTAGGATTTTCACCTAATTGTTAATTGATGTTCCCAGAAAAAAAGGTCGAGATGAATTGATCAACCATTCCATTTTTAGGGAACCACTCATAAACCTGAGTCATACGATATCTACAATTTCAATCAACATGGTTCCCGATAAAATATGTTAAATAACTCTTAACATTTAGGAAAAACTGTTCAGAAGCCCCATCACAATCTATGGGATCACAGACTGTGATGAGGATGTGTTTTGAAAATGGAAGGTACCATTTGTTCAGAATGAGTTCCGGTTAGAAATGCGCTAATAGTTTGATAAGGAATAGACCCTATCTCCACTCGGCAACTGCCACTCGCTCATGAGATTCTAAGAAGGCTCGCATGGGCCCCTCTTACTCGTTCTAGAAGAATGGATTTAAGTCATTTGGAAATTAGAGTTTGAGTATTTTGCACGCTAATGGAACACCTTCAGTGAATGAAACAATTGAAGGCACAATTTACGATAATTTTGGGGTTTCCGTTTTTTATTCGAAAAGCGGAGGTACAGATCGGGAATAGATCATCGGTAGTGAAGAAACGAGAGAACTCGCCCATTTGGAGAACGATATGGCTGCTCAAAAGTAGGGAAAATGGAGGTTGGATGAGATTGCCATGACGGAAATAACATGGAATATGTGTTTGGACGAGATTTCAGTTATTGCAATTGCATAAAGAGCTGACTACATCAAGCCAGAATGTAAAGAACTGTCTTTCACTGTCGCTATGGGTCATGACAAGTTGTTTGAACTTTATGCATAGGTTCCCTTGTGATCGGTGCAGACTCTATTATGCCGGTGAAACTCGTCCGAGGATACACATGGGCCAATCTTTGAGCCTTTATAACTCCCTAAGTAGGTCGTTTTCGGTCCTAATAGTGCCAGATATGGTATACGCGGGGGCCTCAAGTTCATCCTGTGGGAGAACCTCAGAAACCACTTTTATCGTGAATTGTGCCTTTAATATTCATGGCTTTCCTAATGTCGAAGAGATTTGTACACATCCTTACTACTAGATCTCCTGCTCAAATGTAGTTCTTAAATGAATGTCAGTAAAGAACGCAGCGTTTCAAGCAGGCTGGGCGCTAAATATCGTTTTTGAACAGCTCACAAATAATGGCGTCGTGTCTCTGTGGTGGTAGTCAATGCATTAATGAGTGCAATCTTATGACATGAATGTCAAGTTATATAAAGAATCAGTTGAAGACATGGATTAATCTTTCATAGTTCCCTTTCGTGTGACTCTTGCTATGTTTTTGTGAAAATCGAATTTAAGGCAGTCGCTCGCTGGCTCTGAAACTGGAAGCGCGTTCCAAATGTACTATTCGGTAATACTGAAGTACAAAAACCTAGGCGTAGTTCATTTCATGGAGAGGCATTTGTGTGACGATAGCGATGTTTGTACTGCGCAGGTAAGGCTAACCAGTGCTGGCTGAGCCATGCTTACAAAACTGTCCAGTTTTGCAGATTATCAACTGCTTCAACGGATTACGGAAAAACTACTACCCATCAACTGCTCTGATTTACATGTCGAGTAAGGTTTATTAGCACTCAGAATTTTGATTCACGATGTATTCCTATACGTATCCTTATAGATATGTCCCCTGGATCCTCTACCGGAACTTCTTTGTCAGCGATAGGAGTGCGAGTAATGCCACCCAATGCTGTGATGCGTTCATTTGGTTTGGATTCTCCGAAGCAGTCTTTTCAGCTCTAGTTCTACTTCTATCCTGTCTTTAGTATGTTATCAATCCGATCTTGTCAAATATCTATATTTTTCTGAGTAGGTAATTAAACTGATGGTTGTTTACCACCGAATGTCGTTACGAGTATTTATTTTGAGTATTTTCCTTTTAAAGAGGTATGCTTTCAACTCAATCATCCATTTGATCATAGTCAGGTTTATCACTTATCCTGTGTCTGTTTTTCGTGACCGTTCTGTTTCTAAAGTTTACCGGTATTTGGAGATTTGTAGGTTCTCGGTACTGTTTGTTGTATTAAGAGCGTTGCATCATTTTCTGGCTAGGAGGAAAAAGAATTGTTGGATGAGAATTATAAATATCGCGGGACAATAAATTTCAAGAAACTAGCATGGAAAGTTGAACACATTTCGCTGATGGTTATTGGGCTGCCAGGTGTGGCACCTAGAGTGGCAATCCTAAACTTCTTCCATCGACTCAATAAGACGGACGTGCATTGTTGTCCATCCAGGATGCCGTTCGCTAACAGCTTCGCGGTTTGGCAAGGAGCGAGAAGGTAACAAGTCAATTAGTCTATTCTAGCACCATCATCAGCCGTCCGACTTTGTTCATCGTATATACCGACCTTCGACTCTGGCCGCTGATTCCTATTCTAATCTTCTTCCTATTCCACCTGCCTTATTCCTCCTTCACTCTCCAAAACACCTCAACGATCTTCCCCATCGAGCTACAGCCATGCGATCAAAATTGGCTTGAGCATGGAAGTGTAGGGTATCTAAGGAAGTTGGATCAATAGTCCTAAACAACTGCAAATCTACGGCGACGGCAGCATAGGAGGCGTACGTCAGGGAAGAACGGGGGNGGGGGAGGGTTCCAAGGCTATATATTCCCTTTCGGTAAGCGGAATGCACTTTCACAATCTTGATGGTGAAATATTTTGAGGATTTTAACGTCCCGTGAACATGTAGCACCGTAACCCCCTTATAACCGACCGTCCAGCCCTGTCGGCTTCACCCGGGGTACCTTTCCTTTGCGTCGTGTATGTGACGGGTGTTTTGGAGGCGCTTCAACGTGTGTTTGGATTACTGTGTCACACAATCACGGGACGTTCAAATCCGTTTTGTGTGAAATATATGTAACTCCTATTGGTGACTGCTAGAATTTTTGTAAACTGCCCGGGCTACTCGAAGTCGTGTACAGCGGTGAACTGCTTACGGGGAAATTGGATTATGGATCCTCAACTTCATGGCTATGAGTAAAACATTAGCAAATGGATTAAAAAGAAATGAAGACCGTGGGAATCCTGACAACCGAGTTGAACTGCTACAACTGCTTTTTGCACTACTGTGATCCTTGAAATGTTTTACTCGTAACACCGATATCGTCCTAACGAGCTCCAAGATTCACATAAGTGCAGATGATAGCAAGGGAAATGAAGTGAGTAAAGGTCCATATCTTTTGGTATCAATCCTGTTTCTGGTCGTATATCCTACGAGACTTGGTTCCGGTTAAACGGCCTCGGAGGGATGGGAAGCTTTTGACCCGGGCGAATATCGATACGATATTCAACTCATGGACCGTTTCTGTGATGGTGCACCGCTTGCCTCTACATCACCTCAGCTCATGGAAAATTGATGTATCCGAAATAATGTAGCGTAAGCATAGTGACTAATGAAACGTCGCGGCACAACTGAGCAAGGGCGCCACATACCCATAGCTGCGTATGTGGATACTGATAATTATGCAACGATGTTTCGTTTTTACTGGATATTATGACAGGAAGCATTAAAATCTTGCAAAGATAATTCATGTTGTAATTATTCGGGAAAACAATGTGCCCCACTGCTAGAGGAGGTGAATCAATTCCGAAGGCAATTATTGTTTTGCGCGCTTCACAAGTGAAGGACATCATGGTAAACAAAATGGGCGTATGTAAATAGTGATTGTTAATCTTCTTGCATACACTTTTTAAGATAATAAAGCGACAAGTGTTGTTTTTCGCGATAGTTTTGCAGAATAAATTGAGAGTTTTGAGAAGTGGGTAACTAAGGCCTACCAAGTCTAGTACCCTTACCCTTGACAACAAAAAAAAGAGCGACCTTTGGTAGTGCATTGGAGAGCAACTCATTTCTCCGTTAAGTGCTATGATAAGCATGGGAGAAAGCTACAATACTGGCTGCTTTCATAGTCCGCCGGCTGGCGCGCCGGCTGATGTAAAACGAATTAGTAACCCGGCCGGGGGGACGGAACATTCACCCAGAACTGGATGGACGCGGCAAACCGTGCGGCGAAATTCGTGGTGATTAAAACGACTCTGGCGCCTATTATTGGGGCACAAATTTGGAGAAGGATAGAGAAGTAGCATCAGCTGGCCCCATTTATCCAATCTACTTGAAACCCGTGCCCCAATGATAGGCGCCCAAGCCCTTTTAATCACCACGAATTTCGCCGCGCGGTTTGCCGCCTCCATCCAGTCCTGGGTGAATGTACCCTTACCCACCCGGCGTAAAGAATCTGACCGTTAAATAAAATGCAACGGACGTAGATTTCTTACACGAATTAATTCGTTTTATGTTAGCCGGCGCGCTGGCTCGCCGGCTTGCTGGCTTGCTCGCGCGCTGGCCGGTTGACTATGAATAATTCTTGGTCAACCAACGGTTCGCGATTAATCCGTCGCAAACCGTCGCATCGCCATACCTTTTCTTAAAGTACCCCGATCAAGTTGTAAGTAAGATCATCTAAAAGCACCACTCTGAGGAATCCGCATATATAATTGATTTCCGTTTTTCTCGAATTTTGTGCCTTCATTTTCAGGAAAAATGAAAAGTGAGTCTCTCTGCACCTAGGGCGTTACATGCTGATACATCAGCATTGTAAGCCCTCTATTTCCATTGAAAATTCTCAGCTTTCGCAATTCATGAAGCACTATATTCGAGAAGAGCATGAAGTCCCGATCATTTTGATATCCTGACATAATTTGGCACTTTCAGGTGAAAGCAGTTCGATTAGCCAGATTTGAGACATCTGCTACTTTCATTTATTTGAATGGAATACCGACGAATTCTTCGCTTTTCTTCTATTTCGCAGCTTCATTCTATGGGGAATGGAAGATTGACTAGCCGAGGTGTTGCCTGCGATTAGATAAACATCGAAAACACTTCGCTTCGATTAATAGATCCATTCCCAGCTTTCAAAAGTCACATATGGCCCTGAATTCAAAAAACATGAAGTAGTGCTCATTTTTTTATCCGCCATGGCAGCATTCCAACAGTCTAACTTCGATTTTTACCGCATAAGCTTAGCATTAGTCTCCAGAGCTAGATGCCGCTCTAGAAAATTTTCCAGCAAATTTTCTTCATAATGAGGAAATATAGTGTCATGTTATTTGTGGAAGGAAACTTTTGTAGAGCTACGACTGTGACGTTGAATCCAACGTGGTGGAATGGGCGGGCAGTTGTATGTTTGGATACAACTCTGTGGCACAGAAAAATCGCCGGGTTGCTGAGATTCATGCATTACCGTTCACTTCTAAAAAGGCAAAGGCTGCAACAGAGGTTAGAATATGAAGCACGGTTGCACCTTTAGAAATGGGGCAGGATCAATTTCATCCCAGGGGCTCGACGCGTGGTTTAGCGAACTACATAAAAATGGTATGCTTCGGGACAACGTTCTCAGTAATGAAATTTTCAGGCTCAAGTGAATACAGTCAGGTGGGAGCAAAACCTACATCAGCGTTAGTGGATAAATTCCAGGTCAATATAGTTCTAGTTGGCCTGGTAATCGAGAAACAAACTTGGTTGCGCAGTTGTATCTTGTTGAAATGCGTGGACAGCAGTAGTATGCGAATACAATCCCGGGTAAGAGTAGGCTCATTGTGAAAAAATTCGCATTCGTGACAAATTGACATAACATGGAAGTTTGAATTTCAGAGGACTCAAGCTCTCTCACACCATTTATGACATAGGAGATCCGTGCACGACTAACGAAGACTGCCAATGCGCTGGTTGCGTTTGTAGCAAAGATGAGGCTCTCTGTATCGCACCTTGAATGCTTTGTCAGTAAATCCCGTGCAATAAAAAAAAACATCGTTTTTCGAATGTTTGTTGTTCATGTCGTGCTTCAACCATTAGGTTGGGGAAAAGTATGTGCACGTTTTGCAATTTTTTTTCTAAATTTATTTTTTCCCCTCACAATAACTAACAATTAACAAATATATGCACCATCATTATCGACAAGGTATTGCTATTCATCAGGCAACTTGTGGTTCGTGCTTCCATAGAATTCTTGGGGTTTTGAGGAGGAAAACTGGTCAATGTACGTCTCGAGTTGATTCACATAATCGAACTTCTTATTTTTCGGATGGTTCGATAGCGACAGGAGCAGACGATAATCCGTTGGAGCCTTGTCTGATGAATACGGTGGGTGGGCCAGAACATGCCATCCCAGGCTCTGAAGCTATTTCTGGGCCTCCTTGGAAAGTGTGGGCGAGCACTGTCGTGGAGAAAATAGACTTTCCCCAGTTTCTCTTCTAGAGCTGCAATGCAATCCGGTTCACAGAACACACTGGGCTTCAGTGCTGACAGCGGAGTTTGGTGGTGGAAAGTCCCTGAACGATCCTTTCGAATGGCTTCAAACGCTTGGCATTGCCTTCTGAGGTAGGAAATCTGGATTGGAGGTCGGGATTTCATGCTCTACGCATCTAAGCCACTGGCGCTTCCTCGTGTGGTTAAAGCAGGGAACATGCTTCTCGTCGCCAGTGATTAAGTCTTCCAGCCATGCGAAGGTGCGTCGGAAAGTCATAAGTTCAGGCATTAGTCCCTCTCCATTTGGAGGTCGTGACCACCAAGATCACAAGTTATCCATCTCTCCGAATCTCCATGTCTTTTCAAGGCCTTGCAAATGGACAGCTGCTGTGTCGTGTTGGCTATGAACTCCTGTTTCAGCTCACGGGTACTGAACCTGGAATCCTCTTCGACCATTTTCAAAAGTGGTCGCTATTCAACTTAACTGGTCTCCCAGATAGTGCTTTTTCGGTCTAGTCAAAAGTGGCCGTTTTTGAATTTGTTGTGCCAACTTCTTGATGTGCTATTAGAAACAGGATGGTCCTATCGCGTCGCATATTTCCCCAGTCGCTCAATTTGAATTAACGCTTTTTTCTAAACTTATAAAGCAAAGGTAGTCTGACTCGCTCAGAGTCTAGAGCGATTCTTGCAGCCATAACCGTCGCAAAATGCTACGGCAGATATGGTGGGGAGAGCGCATTGACCTGCACTTACACATATTCCGCAGTGAAGGTTCTAGAGCAATCTCGAAAGATTTCACAATATAGAAACCAAAATGCGCGCATACTTTTCCGCGAACCTAATTCAGTACTGCTACTAACTTGTGGTCGGTTTGCGACGAAATAACCCGTCGCGAACCGTCGCTTAGCCATAGCTCTTGTTTTTTCCAATCAAGTTGAAAGTAAGATCATTCGAAAGCTCTCCGTGAGGAATCCAGGCATGTATTAAATTCCTGACTTTCTGGAATTTTTCGTCTCCATTTCCAGAAAAGACGGAAAAGGGTCTCACAGTACCTGGAGTGTCACGTGTATAACATGTAACCCCCAGGTACTGTGAAACTCCCTTCATTTCCAATGGAAACTTCGTTTTCAGTGTTTGAAAGACATGCACGACAGTATGTTCGAGAAAAGCATAAAAAGGTGGTTATTTTGATATCTCATATGACAAATTCGAACAAATTCAGCTGACAATAGTGAATTAGACTGCCAAATTTTCAAACATTTTCTTTTTTCAGCCATATTCGTATTTTGTGTGTTAGACCAGTGATGAACTGTAGTCATGGGGATTCCAGATATACGATGAATTTTTACGGGGTTTCTAAATTTTCAGCTACTTCATCTTATCCATTTTCCAAAAGTGAATTGCTAAATCTTTACAGCCGTCCATTACACAGAAACCGAGTAATTTTGCACTCATTAAGAGGTTCGAGTGATATAATATCACAAATGCAAGCAAAACTCTGTCGTGGTTGTGTGATCAACAAGCTTTTTTATTGCATATTTCTCAGCATGTTTCAACTGGTGCACATTTTACGATTGCATTCAGTGCTCTCCAGCTACGATATGGACTGAGAAGAGAAACGGTTGAAAAATCTACCGTCATGTTTTCGTGCTATTATTACCATTAATTTTGATCTTAGGTGGCTGGGTCGCCTTCTAACTGACCGCTGAGCTAACTGATCCTTCAATATCGACCTCCATCAGTGCCATGCTTTGCTATGGCTATGTGTAACATAGTAAGAGATGATACACAGATATCCCTTTTCAAACAACAAATTGTGCAGCCTACCATGTCTTCAATACTCTGATTTAAAATTTTCTATTGAGTTATTTTCTTTGATTCAACTAAGAGTTTCACTTCAACGTATGGAAGCCATGAATATAAGCATTCAGAGAAACTCAGAGAAGCTCTCTAACTCATTTCATATTTTATAATTAGTGACAACTATAGAAAATTTCCTTCTTTTCAAGAGCTCCGGTTCTTCTTAAAAAAAACTGGTCACTAATAGCTTACTTGGGGTGCCGTTGGATTACTTCTGATGAGATGTGAACCTTTTACATCCATGTTTCTATCCCTCGTGAAAACGCTCTTTTCCAACCTACCGGCAGGAGCGCAAAGGAGAGGTAGTTGGCTTTACTTGCTCAGAGAGAGTTATTAGACAAAAATTTGATTTTTAACCAAGCCTCAGTAGGGGAGGAGCACCGGGGTGGGTTAAAGTTTCTCCGTGCAAAGAGCTGGGATCAGGTGAGAATTACGTTCGGTACGATTCACCCTCTCCGGTGCTTCCTGCCTCCATAGTTTATTTTGAATATTCATGTTTCACTGTTAAGAAACGTTCCTTAGCCGCATAACAGACCCGCGAAGCCGTTTGCTCTTACCTATCTGCGCTCTGGTTCTCAGTACCAGGAAAGGGCCCCCCTCTACTTCCAAGTACATTTTAACCCTGTCCCTTTTTGAAACTTCTGTACTGGTGTTTCATTAAGTTCAAACAAACCCCCTCTAGTCTCTCAGTTGTCTGACTTTGTTGAATCATTGGAACAACAGTCAATCGACCTTTTATGCATCCTTTTACAAATTCCAGGTGTTTCTCCAGTGCCATTCCTTTTTAAGTTAAAATTTTCGGATATTTTCATTGTCGCTGCTGTACAAAAAAAAGGAAAAGAGACTTGACGTTCAACACCTACAAAGGCGTCCGGTTCTACTTGCGAGAGAACAAACAGATGAAGGTTACTGCTGGTACTCAAATCACGCTGTCATAGAATAAGACTTTATGCATGCATGTTCCATTGAAGCGTATGAACCGATTTTCTCATTTAGTAACGCAAGAACAGCATGGCAAGAAATACCGACATCTTTTCTGGGCCTGCAGATACTGCTGAGACCGGATTACATGAAGTAACTCTGCAGATACTGTACCGCGATGAAGCTTGCTCACTTACAACCGCCATCAAATATGAAATGGGGAACGATGCATATATGTAGCAGTCGGACCGCCCGGCTAACGCCTGGCTTCCCTCCTTCTTATGGTGTCGCCCGGACTCGCAGGGCGGTCCTCCTTCCTGTTAGAAATTTTCTATGCGTAAACAACACTCTGGACTCTCTCTTTTCTTCGAAAACTCTACACCCTCAGTATTAGCTCCGAATTGGGAGCGATTTTTTCTGTAAGCCGTCTCCGCTGTGTCCAAATAGAATATCATATAATATCAGAAAAGGCGATTATTCATAGAAAAAGGTACTCAAAGACTTCATCGCGGCTGAGTCTACTATGTTAGCTGCCATCAATGTTCCCAGCCAACTCCTTGT
>UZAF01016191.1:17353-42411 GCA_900617895.1 Haemonchus placei
CCTAAACGCAAGTTTTCAGCAAATTTGGTGAAAACACCCTTGGCGCCAAATGGCGCCAGCGCCAAAAATGAAGGTCATATTCGTTATCAGGGCATCGGACTACCCCTGCAGGCGAAGTTCCATCGAAAATTTAAATTTTGAGTTCTTGGGGTTGTAATAGTGGAATAGTACCGTATGCTCATATAGGAGACACCTAAGTGGCTTCAGACAACGCATTTATAGGGAACCCGCAGTCATATGGAATTCTGTTACTTTTTTGAAGAAACAGTTTGTTATGATAGGATACTTCTTGGGAGAAATAAAGCTTACCTTCTCACTCCCACTCGCAAACCTAAATTTTTACACCCAACTCTTCCCTTTTATCCGTTCGCTATAAGCTCGCACCGTGCAGCATGAGCCATCGACTTGTGATGGTCGATGGCCATCCAACTACATTTTCATCATATCGGAAGAAACTGTTTATTTTAAAATGAGCAGAAATCGACGTGCTTACTCTTCTTCTGGCAGCGACCACTTTTTTCGGAAGGACAATGTCACACAATGTGTGAAAACAGACAGGCGTTCAAGAGTTTTAGGGTTCCTTTTTTCAAAGCTTAATATTCTGAAATAACCATTTCAAGCGACATCTATGTCAGAGATTCATTGCGAATTTCATAATTAAGAACACTATGTTTTTGAAGCTGTTGGAAAGTAGTTTACTTGGAAACCTCAGGACATCCATCGAACATGCTTTTTTCCGGAAGTAAAGAATGATGTAGAAATAGCGTGAACTATTTTATTCATTTCTTTGTGCTCTATGCATTCGGTCTATTGGAAATCGAGTGATTGGTGGAAATTTGATCAACGTTTGACTCGCATATATCGCTCTATGGAATTGTAGCCGTGAAATCGTACAGAAGTGATTTTTGCTTTGGTATGGTTTCTTTTACCTCACAGTCGCTTCCGAATAACCCTTTCCCGCTGACATGATCCTACACACAACGCAATTGCGTAGGGTCTTTTACCTAGAACGAGCAAATTCCTCTTCTTTCCATATTTTCTCACGGCCTCTTGTCCTTACTGAAGTTCATTTTCAGAGCACTACGCTTCCACTTCAGTCTCCCATAACGTTAATCCACGTCTTGTATCAATATGCATCGTATACAACACTTTTTTGAAGGATTTCTTAATCTTAGGTTCATACCCGGACTTGTGCCTGGGACTCTACTACTACTGCTGTTCTCATCATCACATAACGGTTCACTTCTAATTGCATTATCGATCACTGCTGCCGGTTCTGTTGTCGCTATCGTGATAAGCACATTCGTTGTCTTATGGTGTGCGATCATAGATCGATAGCTCTTTCGTACATATTACAATGCCGCATTTGAATCGCATTTATCCTTCTTGCCACAAGCGTTTCACTTTTTGGACACCCTCCGTAACTCGATCGTAGTTTCGGAAGACCGCAGCACAATCCAGCATCAGCTGAGATACCTTAAGAAAAATACTGCGGAAGTTCCTGTTCATCCTCTGTTAGGATCCTAGTAGGCCTCTGTTATAGTTGTATTTGCAAAAGTCTTGGATTCGAAGTCCTTTCCATGTGAGGCATTGGAAAGAGCGAACTTTAGCGTGAGTAGCTGATGGTGCAGATAATAAACAAATTCCAAGCTGCCAATTTCGTGCTGTCAGGGCTCGTCGAAGAAGTCTCAAAGAGAGTAGAGATTGCAAAGCGTAGCCTCTACCTATCGTCCGAAACGTTTTTCATAAGATAACCGGATCTAGGAGCATTGCATTCACCTGCATCCTCTTTTCAAGGTGATAGGGGCGGGGAGGAAGTGATTAGTCTCTCGAAGACCTTTACCAACCTCTTAATAATGAAGTAGTGCCGTGACGAGAGATTTTTCTTTATATTTTTCTGGCACAATCGAAGGAGTTAACCCAAAGCAGCGGAAACAAGTGAAGAGCATTCCACCTCTTGAGAGGCGCAACTTAACAATAATATAGCGGCTATTCGTTTGTTGTCGCTGTTTCAGACAAACTTTCAATTTCGATCGTCAAAGAAACACGTTGTCTTCCACAGTTTTTTGAAGCTTCCTGTGTTAGTTGTTGTACTGTTTCTAGATCTTTTGATTGTTCGATTATCAGGTCGGAAATTGAACGTTTATCCCTCGGTACAAATGTGATAATATCAACTACTTTGGACTCGATAAGTTAATATGCTCCGATGGGTGCTTAAGAACCTTCTCCAAGGTTTTCCTCGTACAAAACGTATAACACAGCAGTTTTACTGCCATCCGGTTTTTTCCCATGCACAAACAAAGGAATCATTGGAGACGTTCCATACTTCGGCACTTTTTGGCTAAGGCACGTTTTTAACGAAGTCAATTAGACGTACTGCTCTGCAAATGGCATCGTTACAGCCTGTCTGAGCGCCGCTTCTTTCCTACCATACATCTGGTTTGATGAGTTAAAAGTCACGTTTGAATGGATACATATACTTTCTTACTATAACGGAATTCATAGAGAAACTTGAAATTTGGTTCTTGTTCTTACGTTTTCGTTTCGTATAAGGTTTGTATTCTTAGGCAAAACTGTTGAGATTGGACGTAAAAAGCTAAAAGTAGGATTTTGAAAGAAGCCTAAAATCTTAGGTTTTAGTACATTTCTTCTTTCAGCCATGAGCTTTTACGTTTAATAATCTTTGCTAACCAGTCAAGGATCTTTGGAAAATATTTTGAAACCTTATAAATTGGCAACATTGACGCCGGCCTCCGCCTGGTCAATGCCAGCATCTTCTGTACCGGCTGTTTAGTAGCAAATCTAGCCAATAACACACCAACCTTAAAGGCTCAAGAAAGTATTTTTGCAATCTCCACCGTGGAGCATTTGTTCGTTAGTGGTTCTTATTGTTGTTTTTCACATTATAGAATTTTCTTTCGGAATGACTTCAGTTGTTGCTCATGTACTTTAAGCCACTTTTTGCACAATAGCCAGCAGTATCTGTACCAGTCCTCATCCATTTAATCTATTTGCAAAGGATAACCTTATCTTGATCAAATTTTCTGATTAAATTGTTTGGCAGGCAAGTTTCTTCTCTCCATCACTCGAGAAAGCATATCTGTAAAAACGGAAATTAAGAACTCCTAAAGACTCAAACCAGTAATCAGAGCATATTTTTTTATTTCAACGAATGACTGGGATTATCTACCATCCCTCGTCTCCGGACCAATCGGCTCTACAGCCCTTGTTGTATGAGGAGAATCACCCTCTATCTTCTCTTAATTACTGCTGAACCTAGAGTCTTGAGTTTTGGGCGCTAATCAATCCCGTCAGAAAGATTGATTAACGCACAAAACCCAAGACTTCACCATTTATCCTCAATAGGAGAGAGGGGCGCCCATGCATTCGAGTTTGGTACCATTTAACCGACCCCGAAAGGTTTGGGCGAATATCGAATTAGGATTCGAACCTGTGGCCATGCATGCCTTTGGTAATTAGTCGATTAAAATTGATATTGTACGTGATCATACTAATAATGGGTATTCATTTTCCTTAAAGTCGATGAGTTCGGCTTTTGGCCCTTAAGATTATTTTTCTACGAACCTGCAGTATTTGAGTAGCTGAATGAAAAAGCAAGCAATCATGCGTTCAGTTTGAATTTTCAATACATAACGCTAGCAACACTCTGATGTGTTCAGAAGGAGAAGGAACATATCGTAGAAACTATCTGGAGAGCTACTGCAGTATTTATAATAAAATCGTGGGGGAGAAGATGCGTCGTATCAATTCATTCTACGAGGGAGATGAAGAAGAACGATGCCATCTTGCGTCGACTTTTCAGATATGTACGTCCTCTAGAGCGCGTGTCAATTCAAATGGGAAAGCGAATATTCGGGAGTAACCTACCTCGATCTTTAGATTGCTCATTTATAACTCGCAAAGTCAAACAACCGAGATTTGCTGATTTGGTGAATTCGACAGCGAATGTAAAAAAGTTTTTGCATGTAATTTAAAACGGGACAAAACTGGGCAGAACGGACTTCTCCCTAATCATTCATCGTCTTTGTCTTTCATGTATCAACATCTCTTAATGTTACACCTACCTCTTCTAAATAGCTTGAACAATCAGCGATTAATGATCTAGATCCAGATTTAAGCAGTAGGAAGTGAGCGGCAGGACCAGTTAGGCACTCAAGAAAGCAGTGAGGAGAATAAAGAACATCCAGCTCCTTGCTAGTCTTTCTGATTTGGTTGTCCCACCCTAGCTCAAGCTTTGCTTGAAGGGCCAGCACTCTGGATCCTACAGCCTATTGGTCATACTTACTCATAAAAACCCTGAACAGAAAGGTCGACATGCTTTGTGTTCTTCGAAGATAATCCAACTAGACTACATACATTTGCTCCGGTGGGCACGACTTCAAAGATTACTGGCGTTCGAGCGTATTCTGTTGAATAGCTCAGCAAGTTAGGCAAGTGAGTGCAGTGGTTTGACTGTGAACAGCAGATCACTGTTTGAGTAAATGTTTTGGTTTATCAAAAGTATTTTTTGGAAGTATTCTTCAGGTTAGAAGAAGATTTGCGCAAATTGTTCATTGTACGTTGTTGACTATAAATAGGTCACCAGGAACTGGTATGGACGCTCTACAAATAAGTTCTGATGTTGTATTTTACCATGATAAATGAGTGTTTCGAAAGATCTCAATGCTGGCGACTTTTTCGAAGGGGTCGGAGACGGACGTCAAGTGGCGTGATCTTTTCGTCGATGAGACATCTGAGCTTTTGTTTAGCACGGACGCGTAGCAGTTTGTTCCCTTGCGCGCATCCCTATCTCAATATCAGCAAAGGTCAGTGCTGCGGAGAGGCTAACGGGGAAGAAAGGGAAGGAGACAATTGTTGTGTGTGTGCGAGTCACAACGTACAACCGCGAAAAACGATAAATAGCCATCGCCTTTGCTGTTGGCTGGTGATAGGACTGAAAATTTTACGGCTGTTGCCTGCACCCTCAGAATGTAATCATTGCTGACCTTTACTCCACAGTGAGCACGAGATCCCAGACCACATTTGAATCAATTCACAGTTTCGTACGTTCAGCATATCCTCTTCAACTATCTCGATCAATCGCTCAAGCTCTGCAACACTGGGTCGATCGAATGAGGGTTCAGAACTCCCTAAGTTTGGCCTTCAATTCGTTGCTCATACTACGTATTGTTAGGTGTTGAAAAATAGGTTTTTCATGAATTTTTCATCATGAAAAATTCTGTTGGAAAGTCCTCCTTATGCCCGGTGCGTCGTCAATTTACACTTTCGCAGAAGCTGTCACTTGGTAACGTCCTTCCCTTAGCAACACCACCTAGGAAGTCTTGGCGAGGATTTTCCGGTTATATCACTCACTCTTGCACTGGTGATTAAAAGAATTGACCTACTATGCGCTTTAAACTTTATGCCCGTAATCATCCTAGAAGAGCTCTGAAGGATTTGTCCTGTTATTGGATTATACTTCGAGAGGCGGAACTTTCAAAGGTAAAGTGAAAGTATTTCACGACCCGCGATTCAGATAGGAATTTGCGGCTGGAAGAGTTGTGTTGTCGGGTGGTGATGACTCTCAGCCTCTACACATTGTTCTCATCAACCGCTGCTTTCGCCAGACGTCCGTTCAACAAATGGCTAGCGCTACCGCCATGTGTTGCCCTGTGTTCCGTCTTTTTGTGTATCATCACTGAGGAGTCTAAATAGTTCACTTACCAGAATCGAGGCACAGCCGAGATCGTCCGTGACATGACCTCACGCTGTTCCAGTGAAGGTTGCAAGTGGTTTCGTTGGTGCTCCTTTGCATTCTTCCTTGCCATTGCTCTTCGCGCTCACATTCGAGTTACCTTACGGTTGACTAATCGCTCGTAGTGTTCCTTTCTTCGAAGCATGAAAAAAAAATCGCGATAGGTTGTTTTCACGAATCGAATTTCTCCTTTATCAGGTGCACAGTCTCATCTTTCGCTGTTTTTTATCTGCATTGCTAGCAGAGAGAGTGGGTCCTATCGTCGCTGAAGGATACCTCTTGGATCATTTCGTGACCTGAGGATTCCTCTTTCATCATACTGAATTGAATGCTTTCAAAATTGATGCGCTGTTTTTCAAAATTTGAACTTTTAGTTTTACTGAAGATTTTTTCTGTTCGACTGGCATCGAAAACCTATAACACTGCAAGTTTACGGGACGTTTCAAGATTATGTGTTCTCAACCAATCATAGTTAAGATAATTTGAACTATACGTCGAATGCCATTTTCGAATGCATTCCGAGCAATTGTGACATCTCCGCTTTTGCATATTCGTGGGCAAAATCATTCAATGCCTGATATGGAATGTAAAATATTCTCTCTGCTCGTTTGCTGCTTGCTTCCACCCCGATAAGAGATGATTCACTCCGAGATGTTCTAGCAAAGCACTTCGGTAAAGAGATTGTTCTACAAATAGTACTAGGCACATAGCCATAAACTGGAACCACGGCTCAGTTTGGGGAGACCCTTTCAGGCGATCTCAATTAAACTTATTCTCCCGCCTAATGGTATCAAAGGTAGTGCTGTAGTACGTGATATTCTACTTACCATTAGTCTTTTCAAAAAAGCAAAATACTGATACATTAATGTGTATAACTTTCATTGCTGCAAAAAGCTTTCAGAACACACAAACCTTCAAGTCTTTTGCATTCAATTTGTTCAGTTTTCACTGCTTCGAAGGCACAGTTCACAATAATCTTGAGGTACCCTTTTTAGGTTGAAAAGCGAAATGTTGATGTAGAGGAGTATATTGGCGGCGAAGAAAGCGAAAAAATCCGCCTACTTCATGCTTTTTGAAGTAGTGGAATTGGAGGTTGTACGGGATCACCGGATCAAACCGAAGGGGTTTTTGGACGAGGTTTAACTTGCTCCCATAGTGCAAAGAGCTGTCTGCATCAAACCATAACTGTCCAGAACTGCCTTTCACTGTCACTATGGGTCATGATAAATTGTTTGAACTTCATACACTGGTTCCCTTATGAGTAGTGCAGACACTGCAAAGCCGTTGAAACTCGTCCACTAGGGGTGTGGCATGCACGCGATACAATCTCTGGCTCCTTAATATGCCCTATCCTTGACTTTTTTCAGACTTATAACGACAGTTATGGTAAAAGGGTGGAGCCTCGAATTCATACTATGTATAGGGGAAACTCCTGAACCATTTTTATCGTGAAATGTGCCTTTGAGGTTTTTCATGCGTTGATTTCTTTGCTTTTGCTGTTTCTCTTCGCAAAACTCTGATGGCGAACATAGAGGGACGTAAAGTGAAAAAATGCAAGCTGCAGTTGTGACCTAGCCAACTACTGCATTCATCAACACCAGAAGATTTCTTGGAATTGGTAGAACCGTGTTAGTTTTTTGTCGATGAAGATTTGATAGGTAACGTAATGTGCCACAACAGCCAACACACATGTTCATGTGCATGAGGCATGCCAATACTTTTTTGTTTAAGTTTACCCGCCCCTACATTCTTCCAAGTTTGAACATTCTGGTTCAGACTAATAATTCCCAACTCTCTTTCGTTTGCTGTGGGCAGAATCCAGTCGTGCCTCCTACCTTCAGTGTTCCCATCCTGCCGCCTGTACCCCTACCACATTGGGAATTTGAATGCCCCGACACGGAGCATTTAATTTTCAAATTACATGGGAACATATGTAGGTACATGAGAACAGGAATTATGAATTTCACAGACACACCCACGCACAAACACAAACATAAACACACAGGCAAGTCAACAGACACAGTTAGCGCGTTATATATAGTAAGATTTTGTCTGCTGTTTTAGTTCGTTGAAGTTAGTTTGATCATCAAAACTCACATCAGACCATAACCCAGCGTTCGGTAACCCCTACTTGTAAGTTAGCAGCTTTATACTGAACTTTGTAGCTGTTTACTACTATCTTGCCTTGATGAAAACTGTCTTTCGATCAGAATAAAACAGAACCGTTTACCCGGGGTCACGTTTCCAAAGAGTTCCTCATTTTACATTTAGTTCTAAATTGTTGCAAAAGGTGTGCTTTATTTTTTTAATTTCTTATGAAGGTATTGATTCCCATAGAAATTTCAGAGCGTCGCTGTATCTTGAAGCACCTCTGGCAAGACCGTCATCATTTTGAATTGTGTCAAGACTCGATCAACGCTTTAAATCAGTAATTTGTGCCAATCCGCCTCCCACCCTTGTTTTATGGACCTCCTGATTTAGAAAAATTCAAAGTTTCCGCGTAAAATTAATCTGAATTCCGGAGCATAGCTAACTGTTAAAATCATTTCCAGCTGTGCAGAGAAGTAGAGTTAGGTCGAGAATTCCATGAAAGTATTCCATGCTTTCTCAAGCTAACTGCATGAACTCCCCCATTTCGCAGAGCAGCATAGATCCATGTTCAAAGCAAGTTCAAAGGGGGAATATAAAGCTGTCCCCTGCTTATGGATTCTTAAATCACAGAAACCAGTTCAAGTTTTTAAAAGTCCAGAATTTTGGTTGTGGAAAGTTTCCTCACTGCAAGCGTCACAACAGGAGAGGATTGTCGAAACTCGTTCTGTCCCTCATTCAGTATGATTGGATGTTTTCCTAAATTTATAATAGAACACGACAAGATTGCACATTTTTTTTTATTTCGAGGTTTTTTTTGTGACTCTCGGCGAAATTTGTGGACTGTCGTGTATTTGTTTATGCGAGATCACTCATGCTTGTGCCAAGCATGACCAAACGTTACTGTGGATCGTGCGAGACACCCATCCTGTTTGTTGCAAAAGAGGTGATTTTGGTGGTTAATCAGTTGCCTATCAAGGAACCACTAGAGCCGATCGTGTTCATCCTGATGGCACAATGGCGAGTAACAATGTCTAACATATTCACACCTCCTGTCACGTTCAGATCCTTGACGCTGAATAACACAATAGCGAAGCAGAGACGACGTGAAGAAGTTCATAATGATAACACAGCATGTGTTCTCGATTTACCTTAGATGAGGCGGGAGCCAAGAAGAAGAGATAGAAGGCTTCTTTCAGCATTGTGTGTATTATTGGTCGATCAACTAGATGGGAAGTGCTTCTATGAAGAAACCCGTCCCGTTTTTTCTAGAATTCAGTTGCACAGTCTCAAGTGGAAGAAATATAACAAGGGGAATGATCGGATTTCGGAATGATAAATTGTGTCAACACTACTCCTCGGTGGTAGAAAATGTTCTAGAAGCATGAATATGGCCTGTGGCTCCTGCAACTTCTCTGGCTTACAATTAGTCTGCAGTCTAAGATCATTGCAGTAATATCCATTTTCATTAATTTGCATTCGACTGGTTTCGAGTTGAAATCTTTTGTACAATGATGCGTTCGGATCTACTTATATTCCTGTTTTGTGGAACTCGCTTGTTCCTCCGGAAGTCGATGTGGCATGGGTACATTTCCCGTTGAATTGCTTCCATTTATTGGGTGGGTCAGAAAGTTTTAATACGGTCGTGATTTTTTTTTTCGGTTTTGTTCTACAACTCAGCAATGCAAGCTAATCAACAATATAACAAACATCGTTAGTTATAACACTGTCCCACCTAATCCGGCAGGTCAGTAATTCCATTCTCTCGGAACTAGGAAGATTGGGAGTCAAAGAGGTCATAGACCACGCGTTCGAGGTGGTCATGGTTGACAAATTATTATTTTTTTGCTAGAAAAGCCATGAGGGGCTGGAAGAAGTGGAAATTTGAGCGGGGCAATACCATGTGAATAGGATAGATGGAGAAGCGTGTCCCAGCCTACCTCCTCCAATTTTGCAGGGGTCTCTTAACTTATATGAATCCTAGCGTCGTCATGGAGGAGGTGCATAGAAGTTCGCCTGGGCCCTTTTCCTCGAACGGCATCCGCAATTTTCTGCAGCTCACTAATGGTGACGGTGTTTTCTTGCTTGAGCAGTTCGTAGTACATCATTCCTTTTGAATCTTAAGAGGAGCAAAGGAAAAACTTCTCGAGGTGGAGGCCGGGTCCTTGTCGGCGGCTGTTCTCCTCGCGGGAGCCAGGCGGCGCGGTGCTTCTCAGCGACGTGGAGGATCAAGATCTCATCCCAAGTAACTAGGTTCTCCAGGAACTCCTTCCGGTGCGGGCGGAGAAGGAGTGACTGACAAATGGATATACGGGTGTATCGCGTGCTATCGCTCAAGACATGAAGTATTCATCGAGTCAGCGTTTTTCTGTATCCGAGGGCCTGAAGGCGACCGGCAACTGTTGATGAGCACACCCAAGTCTAGTCGCAAGACCGCTGACGAGAAGATGTTACCTTCCGGATCCTCTTTGACGATATCGAGAATGATGGAGTCGTCGACGGCGAAGGGCGTCCGGGTCGAGGCTTGTCTTTGAAGCTCGTGTCTCCTTCCTTGTAGAGGGCGAACCAGCGATGGACCGTAGCGATGGAAGTAGTGTCTTCCCCTCATACGCCGTTGATGTCCGCCACCCCGGTTCCGTGGCGCCTCTCGTAGAGGGTGATGTATCGAACATGTTCTCGTGGACTTTACATCGTGATTTAAGCTAAAGAGGATATCGAACATGTTCTCGTGGATCTAACATCGTGATTTAAGCTAAAGAGGAAGCGCCCCTATACATACTCATTACGGAGAAGGTTATAGAAACTTCTACCACTACCACATGGTTTATTGTTGGTATCGATTAATAATCGAAAGCTCGGGAGCTTTCAAAAAACCTCTTAAATTTTTCAAACAACTTATTAAATAAGAACATCAGTTCTTAGCCGTCAAGCGAGCAGTAAGCAACTATAAGTCTAGCGTAGATCTGCTATACAGTGCTCGCCGTAAGAACTCGAAAAGTCACGCAAATACAGCGAACCCGCGTCTTTATCGCGTTTTTTCCACAGTCGGTTGAGAATGGTGTATTCCAGGAGCTGAAGATACCGCTAAACTCAGCTCATCGAGCTCTTTGAACAGGTACCTTCAAGTATTGAAAGTGCTGCTCAGATTGTGCCATGCACTTGAGTTCCATCCGAAAAGTAATTGCATGTTCATGGGGTGCACGCTCAGTGCTTGAAGGAGGTGACTGGTCTGTGAGGATAAAGCGTTCACGATTCGCTCTAGAGTACCCCGCTAATTCGACTTCAGTACAATGTGAAAATGGTTGATTGGTTTTGTTCAGTCTCCAATCTCTTGAACGGGGACTCAGATTCGCAGGTGGACGGGTTCTTTATTGGGGGGGGGGGTGTGAGTTGGGGTTGTTTGAATTATAGTTATTTGAATGGGGGTCACATCCGCTGGAGCGGAATACTGTATAGCGGTAAGGGGGTTGATGAATAATGATTATTCGAATGGGGTAAGATCTGCAGGAGGGCAGGGTAATTTAGGGTCATTATGGATCGCTTCTTACAATCTCACGGATATCTCAAACCGATCGAGTTTCTGGCAGAGAAAAGTCCATAACCACATATAATACTTATTTGAATGCTCTGTGCACCTGATCAAGGATGAGTCTCTGACTAGTGAATAGGCATTCTCTTGTTTGTAAATCTGTGCGGGGTTGAGGTGAGGCACATTCCCGCCTTCGTAATTTTATCCTTGTTCCGAGCTAGCGCGAGCTGCTATTAGGTCGTGAAGAAAGTTCTTGCGGTTTTTGACGCCCAATATTCAAATGCTCGCCGCGATGTTATTTGCTATCAGATTTTCTGCAAGTTTTATACCATTCTGAAGCGCATTTCTTGCTCTACCCAAATATATAATTGGTTTTGCCCTGGAGTGATTCCTGGGGTTTTTTAGAAGGTCGAAATCAGCATGGACAAACGACAGATCCGCATGATTTTTCTTTTCCAATCCAAATTGGGCAGGAGTGCGACGGAAACATACCGGGATATCAACGATGACTTANGGACGGTTGGCATCTACATGCAGGAGATCGGGAAGTAGAAGAAGCTCGATAAGTGGGTGCCGCATGAGTTGACTCAGCACCAGAAAGACCGCCGCTACGAGCTCGCCTCCGCCTTGCTTCTGCGCAACAGGAACAATCCATTTCTAGACCGTATAGTGACGTGTGATGAGAAATGGACTCTGTACGATAACCGGCGACGATCAGGCCAGTGGCTTTACAAGGATCAAGCCCCACGACATTTTCCCAAGCCGAAGCAGCATGGAAAGAAGGTCATGGTGCTGTTTGGTGGTCTGCAGTCGGGCTGATCCACCACAGCTTCATGGATCCGGGAGAAATCGTAACAGCCGAAAAGTACTGCCAAGAAATTGACGAAATGCATCGAAAACTCCAGCTCATGAGCTCGGCACTGTTGAATAGGAGAGGGCCAATTCTACTCCACGACAACGCTCGGCCTCACGTCGCACAACTTACCCTGAGAAAATTGATGGAGCTAGGCTATGAAGCTCTCCCGCATCCACCATATTCCCCAGACCTTGCTCCCATAGACTACCATTTCTTTAAACATCTCGACGCTTTCTCAAGAAGAAATGCTTCAAAACCCAACATTATGCTGCCGCGGCATTCGACGACTTCATCGCCTCTATATTTCCGGACTTCTATGCGAATGGGATACTCGAACTTGTTTTTCGTTAACAAAAGTGTGTTAATAGTGATGGTTGTTATTTCGATTGATGAAGTTTCGTTCAAGCCGAGATATATGCATTTGAAGTTTGAGGCGCAAAACCGCAAGAACTTTCTTCACGACCTAATATAAAGCTATATTTGGTTAGAACTGGCCCACTGACGGAAGATAAGTCGAATTCGACGTGAGTGTATAGACTGGAGCCTCTCTAAGATTATAGAGCCCTTTAATTGGGCCGGCTTCCTCGCTTTCACCAGCGCATGGAAAGATGAGTGATGGGCATTATGTTGAATCAGTGATAAGTAAAAGGGGAAGGAAGTAATTCTGCATGCCTTCACTGACTGATATTGTTGTATTTTTTATGGTAAGATCGCAACCAGAAATAAGCCTACTCATGTTGTTATTTCAATTTTGTACTTAATGGTGGTATTTTTCTGTCATCAGACAGATTACGTCGGCTTGTTCCCAGGAGGTATAGATCTATTAAGGGCGGACGCAGTCTCGTGCGTTAGGCGAGTTTTTCGCCCACCACATTTTCTCCGTGGAAATACATTTCGACCGGAAACGCTTTCATAAGTTTTGACATGCAAGGTCGTACGGCGATGGTAAATATCGATCGTGAACTCATTGAAAGCTGTCCTTTTGCCTGATTTTTGTTTTGAATTATATGATCATTGTGAGTTAATCGGTTCAAACATCTATCTTTTCTTTGGGTGAATAATTTTGGAATGTGTTCTGAGCTCGGAACTGAATGGCACTATAATAGTTCTGAAAATGGCGCAACTGCAACTAACGAAATATTTCAATTGTGCGGTTGTATTGTAATGTTCTTATATTGCTGAAGTTGATGTGTTTAATGAGTAAAGTTTGAGACAATGGCGACTCAGCCTGAAATCTTCATCACAAAAACGAACTATCGTAAAAACTTTTTTTGGCTGCGATTTATACACTCTGAGAGGGTGTGCCGTTCTTCATAAAAGAACGCCTTTGAATCTTCCTCTCACTTCCTCCTTTCTTTTAGATCTACATATGTCTCGTTCAGGAGGATTTGGTTCTTGGTTTTTGGATTCGCTTCGAGCTCTGATCGGAAATAAGTACCCATGAACGAGGGGGAGATAAAATTTGCAAGTACATCGCCACTATTTTCTGTATTTTAACAGCATGGGCGTTATTTAACTGGGAGCAACGAAAATGAGTGAAAAAAAGGATTCCTGTTGCGATAAATGTTCGAAATTGTGGAGTTGTCGCGACGTTGCCTTTTCACTGTCTGTACTTGTTCTTTTAACATTTACCTATATTGGTTTATGTTCGTTTAGTAGTCCTTGCCTCAGATAACTCGGCCAAGTTCTGTTTCCTCTGTAACAGACAATTTTTTCTGACAGATGTGAATTCGTGGTTTTTTTTGTTAGATTCCGCTTCAGCTAGGTGTTTTGAAAGTCGAATATCCCAATGAACTCAATTCATCAAACTTTACAATATTGTGAAAATTTGAAGAAGTTTTGTTTCGGAATAGCATAATTTTAAGCCTATCCTCAATTTTGAAGGATGTTTCGTCCATGATTTAGAAGGGATCGAACGAGAAAAAATCTACATACCATTGTTTGGGCTCCGCAATAATTCTTGAGAAGACTGTTAAAACGCTTTTCTCTGTTCAAGACAGTAAATATAAGTAAGCGGCATATCCTGATGAAAGGACCATTTATTTCCTTACCTTTTCTCCTTAATTAGGTATTCAGGTCCTGATGTGTACTTTTAGTTTCCCAGAACAAATGCAGTTCAACGATGTTTGAATTGGTCTTCTATGTGAACCTTGTTTTATTCCTTTTTGAAGTCACGAAGTCTTCGTTGGCCGATCTCCCGAGTCCTGTCGTCCAGGGGGAGAGTGCATTTCACGTGATCGGCGCAGGATATAGGGCGCGTGCGAAATGGACCACATCGGTGGTGACGTCTGGCTGCTTTCATAGTCCGCCGGCTGACGTAAAACGAATAAGTTCGTGTAAGAAATTTGCTTCTGTTGCATTTTGTTTCACGGTCAGAACCCGACCGTAAAGAATCTGACCGTGAAATGAAATGCAGCAGACGTAGATTTCTTACACGAACTTATTCGTTTTACGTCAGCCGGCGGACTATGAAAGCAGCTCCTGGCACCGAGGATTGTTTCAAGGTACCATTTGGCTCCTCCCTTCCCCCTCCAACATGGTGTGCTGGTCACGAAAATTGTACAGTGCTGTCCTGAGCTCGGGGATCAACCGGCACGTAAAATAATTCCGCGGTAATGGAAGCAAACAGTGCCCCATCGAGAAGTGCTCTATATATCATTATGACATTTATTCCATATATTCTGAAGAATCACACAGAATACGTTGCAGCTTTGTAAAGTGACTAGGTAAGGAAATAAAAGATGGTCACCACTAACAGAAACGAAAATCAGTCCGGAACTCGACTGGTGGGGTAGGCAGGGAGTTACTGTAAGAGCCGAGTGCCGGACTGAATCCTCGTTTCTGTCACCACTATATGCTGTGTATGGTATTTGGACTACATAATGGAAGAAACGTTCGCATGCGTAAACATGCACAGCCCAAGTGGTTCCATATACACTTCCATTTTTGAGTTATACCCCAAAATCCAGCTGTTCCATTTCCTAAACCATGCTATAAGGCTTGATGAGCTGAGTTCAACCTTATGTCGAGCCCTTAAAAAATATAGCCTTCATGCGATTAACAAAAGGAAATGAAAAGATACAAGTTTGTGTGATTTACCTATTGCCATGATTCCTTTCGACGGATACTGTCATTTGGTCCCAGGGGCTGAAAGGTTACCGGTTTTTGCTTACACAGTTACCTTTTTGAACCTGATGTACGGAATGAATGCTTGAAAAATGCCCTTTATTTCTCGATCACTGTACAAGTGTCCAGTAAGTTCTAAAAATAAAATAGGTGGTAGCCTAAATTTGAGCCTCTGTGTGTTGCTCATGAGAACTTCTTCTCAGATGTTCGAATCTGGACCAATCGACACTACAGTGTTGTCTGTAAGGAAAGGTGGTGTTGGACTATCTCTAAATATCTCGCCCAGTAATTCTTGTTGTTGTCGTCTTGTCACTGCCACATGCACCGTAAAAATCAGTGGCTATATTGCCTCGTCCATCATAAGATCTGACGGGTTGAGGTGGCCGCGTACTGAGCACGCCAGCTTTAGCTTGACATCTGTTCCAAAAGTACTATCTTACGTTTTTCCCAGAAAAAAAACAAGTATTTTTTTTTCTTTGTGTAGAACTCGAAGTGTCAGAAAAATAAGGCCGCCCTAGGAGGAATGAGCTCCCTATCGCACTATCGTTCTCTGTTCATCTGTCAATCAATCCAATAGTACAACACAGCATGTCTACCCTCATTGCCCACTCTCTCCGCCCATGAAAGCTTGCATTCTTTCCATTTCGTTCCTTTCCCAAATGTCGTTCGTGCAAAGTACTTTCATCAGATGAGTTGAAATAATTTTCATGCTCTACATCTTATGAGCGTTGCGCCCTAGGGAACATCCTTTGAATTATGTCACGGCTCGTTTAAACAGCCTCTTATGTAATCTACACGCTACATATCATTTGTTAGGATTTACACCCATAGCATCGAGAAATGCTGCGTACCAGTCGTTTTGGTGATTAGATGACGCCTCTTTGATTTATGATTATATTTCACTTGTTTTTGTTGGCTGACTTGCAGAGAGCTCTCGCTAGAAACGAATCGAATCAACCATCATTTTCATGGGCAACTTTATAAAAGTCGTTTGGGATGAACGAAAAAAGAAAAAAAAAACTGATCTCTTCGAAAGATTTCTTGAGCCGTGAAATTTGGCTGAGCCAGCCTTAGATGTCTCCCAGAGCTCGTCAGCAAAACACCACTGTGCAGCTCAGCTCTCGCAATGATATCAGACGTTGGTTTGGTCAAACTACTTCCTTTAGAAATCCTTACCTCGAAAGAAACCTGCCAACTATCTGAATCTACTTGAATACTCTGTGTACTCTAATAGTTGCGGAGACAATTTGAAGTCCTCATTACGCTCGAGACCGTTTTTCGACCAGCAGTGTCCTTATGCTATAAGGGGGGGGGGAGAACGGGACCATCCTAGTAGCAAATCTAAGAAACCTGATCTGATCACGAATTGCGTCGTTGAAGAATAATAGATCGTCTTTTGCAGATATTCAGTCGCGTTTCTGGGATGCGTCCGCGCATTCGGCTTCTATTTGTAATCATAGTGTCGACTCGAAGGCGTTTGTGGCCAGTACGGTGACCAGGGGTGACTGGTACTCTTGAGCAGTTATAGATAAGGGAATCGAAGTTCGGACTACCTGCCGCCCTTCAGAGCAAGTACGAATAAAAAATAGTATCATGTCATTTAACTGGAGGCAAGATATCATTCCCTAGATATTCGCAGCTATTATGCCAGCTGTCATTCCTTTTACTGTGATTGCAATTATTCAGGTGCGCTTGTCTTTATTGAGTGGGACATTATTCAGCAGGGCGGATCTTTGGGCTTGTACGCGCCAAATACACGGCATATACATACGCCGCGCAATAGCCAAGTCCAGCATTTATCACTACGGCGAGTTTGCTGTAAGGCAGATTCATCTGGCTGCGACGCTTTACTTGCTTAATCTGACGCTCTTGATTCTGTTCGTTTTCTTATTTGCGCGTTGAATCTCTTTCTTTAATTATTGTCGTGGGTACGAAGAGAGTGTAGAAAAGAAAATGAGGGAGTTGGAGAAACACCAGTGCCACTGATCAAGCTAAGTATTGTCTACTGGGAACCCACGTCCCAGTGATAAATTCTGGAATACCGCGCAACTTACACGCAGTCCGTCATGTGCAAGCCTAGACCAGCCAAAGTAACAATTCCCCCTTGGGCACAGCTACAATCGTGGAGCGACCTGTTACTGTTTTGAAAGAAGTGAGAAGGAGATGACAGTGGTGAACTGCTACACCAAGGTGACCATGAACCAAGGCGTCGTAGTTGCTTCTGCTTTAATTGAGCTCCGCTGTTGGCGTTGCGACGTCTTCTGCTGTTTTCATGAATAGTTATAATTTTGGGCAAAATTGTTGTGTGGTTATATTGTAGAAGGCAAACAAAATGAAAACAGGTGAGGCTGTTGTAATTGTAACTGCTTTATTGTAATTTCATCTTGTTACAATGGTCTGGTAGTATGGAAATATGGCTCATATTTTTTTTTTGACGAGGTGAAAATGGGCTCAAAGAATTCGATAATTACCATCGGAACACGAATAGGCGAGCACTGTCAAAAAATTCTGAATTTTTGCTGTGACTATCATATCTTGATTCCATCTGCTCCTAATTATTGAATGTAATTTCTGAATGCAGGCTAATTTTTTCCAAGGCACTAAAGGACTTCACCAATAACCCCGAGTTAGATTAGCGGTGGAGATGTATAAAGTGCAGTAGTAGCGAAAAGTGCAGCAGTGCCTTTTCTCGAGATTTCACGAGTTCTTCATGAGATTCGTGAAGTAGTCACCTTGATTATTTAGTTATCGCACAAAGTTGTGATTCGTACTGCTGCGCGGTACGCTCACCATCTAGACTGAGTTACGAACTTTGCTGGGTAGCGGTCGTAACCTAATAGCGAGAAATAAATCGATTTTTCCTCTTCATAAGCACCCCTGATCGGTCCCTGTCTCTGCACTTACCGTACTTGCCGAATGGAGCATATCAGACAGAGGAGGTCAAAGCTCGATCGTAAATAACAAAGGCGTTAAGGCGTCTGTATGGGTTCTATTCTATTATCAGACTTCCTTGAATGAATTCTCAAAAGGCATCATATTAGGTGTGTGCATTAGTTTCCGCCGCCGTCTTCAAAGGATCGTTGCGTGAACCATGTTAGGGGTTCACCTGTAAATCCTGTCATATTCTGTACGATAGGGTATTAGCTACCTACTTAAGAGCATACAGATCAATTTCTCCCCAAAATCCCGTTGCCCCCCGACTGATTCGTCATGGAGCATGATAAACCGTTTTCCCGGGGGGCCATTCTCCTGCTGTTTGCTTTAAAGGAAACTGGCATTGAAGCCCACCCGATGCTTTTTGATACTTATGGAGGACAAGCTCTATCTGAATAAAGCTCCTGAGATGGTTTATCTTTACTCGAGAGTTTGCAAGGAAAGCGGAAAGCAAAAAGAAAGGCTGTGTGTGCATTTGGTGGTGGGATCAAAAGGGTGTTGTGTACTGTGAGTTGCTGAGCGCGAAAGAAACTGTTACTGCTGACGGCTACGAACACCAACTTGGGAGTTGCAGGATGCTCTCAAAGCGGTCGTTAATCGCAAGAAAATATCATGAGGTGCTGTTCCACCACGACACGCCAGACTCCATGTTGCCAAGAATGTTCTTTAAAAAAATTGCAGTTGTTGGATGGGATCAGTTTGTTCAGCCCGCATACTCTCCGAATCTTGCTCTTTCTGATGACCACCTATTCCGGTGCATGCAAGTCGGTTTGGCAGATATACGCTTCCGAAATGCCGAAGAAGTGCGAAAATGAGTGGATAACAGGATTGCCTCAAAAGGTGAAGACTTTTTTAGACCCGGAGTCAACAAGATACCAGAATGATGGCAAGAAGTTGTAGCTAACGATGGGCAATACATTGGTTAATGTACATTTGGTTTTAATTCTGTAATAAATATGCTTTTGCACGTAAAAAACGACGGAAATTAATGCACACACCTAATATTTCAACCGCAAGAAGCTTGCGGTAACTGAAGTCTTCTAGGATTTTCCTCATCATTTACGTTGGATATAATTTGTTACCAATGCAGGCGTTCCGCTGTTTACCAAGTGAAACATTTGCCAGCTCCAAACCTTTCTCATGTATTCATTATGGTGATGAATAGGGCTGATTCTCGTTAATCCGCCCCTAAGAAATACCGTAGCGCAAACTTCATTGAAGGGAGACTTACACATTTCATGTCGTAGCGATTAACAAATGGATATACGCGCATTTGCACGGGTTAACTACCGGAAGTAGTCAGCCACTGAGAAGTATTATGATCGTTGACCACAGAATGTTTTCTTGCAAGGAGCAACGGTGTTCCCTTACTAGATAAACGACTCTGCTCCCTTCATGAAAGTAGTTATTGTGAGCTTGTAGTTAATTTATTAAATAGAATTTTTCTTTGCTCTGTAGTGAATGGTTTTTTCCTTCCTGCATCAGTACGATGCGGGGTTTCTTCCAGCTTTTATGAGAAAATCGTTTTGAGCACTCTCCACTCAAAAGTACATGCTCTCAACATGTTCAGAAAACTCACTCTTATCGGGAGCCCTGCAGCTGTTCAATTTGCCAATACATTAACAAGTCTCTAGAGTGTCTTCATTGTCTATTGTCTTATTCGACTGAGGCCTCCAAACTCATGCGGACTTTCAAAATCTCATTACTGAAAAATCTCTCGAAAATTGTTGACATAGGCTGCAAAAAAAGGTAGCGGCGAATATGCGTAGGAGCGACTCAAATAAAAAATAACTCGGTCTCTGCGTACCGGAGAGTAATTCTTCTTATGCTATGATTCAGCCGTCATAACAGATTACTGTTCTATCTCATATAAATGAAAAACTTACACGGATCATGCTGGCTTTCCGGAAATGGGAAATGCACTCTCTTCTAATCATGAGTTTGTCCATAACTGAGCGTTCCTGCTTACCATCCAAATTAATCACCAAAGTCAGTGTGTGTAGGACGAGGAGCATGAATCTAAATTTAGCCCAGTCGACTTTATAGTTGCTTTCTATTATCAGACGGGATATCCTCGAGATCCATTTTCTCCATTCGAGTTATTCTTTTCTCAAAAAGTATCGAAGTTGAGTAGAAGGTGTTGTGATTGCATGAGACGGTCATAGTGCTCATAAAAACGCAGGTCAGCGTGGACTTTTATGGCTTTTGTCATTCGTGTGACCATTCACCGACTTTTATGTGATCACAATTACCACCACTTTGATAAACTGCGAAATTGTTGAAGGGAACGAGTTCCGGTCGAAACTCAGAACAAATCGTGCGGAAAGAAATGCAACAACCAACTGACGCCATGTCCCCCTGATGTGATCGATGATTGACGAGCATGTCAAAAGTTTAATCGAAGCGGTCGCATGTAAGCACGCTCATGTGCTGGCTTTATAACAGCAGAATTATTGATGCTAGTGCTGGCATTACTGTGCTGAACGTTGCGACATTTTTGAAATGGATTTATTTGTTTGTCATCTATAACTTGGAAAGGGGAGCTTCTGAGAATTCGTTCAAGGAACATGGTCATTGATTTTCTTCAGTAGCCACTCACCTCTATTCTTGACTCACACATTCTTGCGTGCGTTTTCATTTTTTTCCTTCTGACGAAATGCATCTTGCCTAACCACAACTTGAAATTCGTAGCATAGTATACTACTTTTCAATTAGAGACTTCTTTGAAATGATTGATCAATAAGGGCCTTCAACTTTCAAAAAGTTTTCCAAGAAAGTAAATCAGACTCCCGTCTCTTCCGACTTCTTAGGCCTACTAATTTGTTAGTGTTTGATTGTTTCTAAAGTGACTCGAGCCTATTTTATGCGGTATTACGCTCCCCTTTACTTTTTCGATGTGTTATCTTCGATTTAGACTCTTCTTTTATTTCAGTCGCTCAACGTTCCATCTGAGATCGTTGCGATGCTCAGCGATTAATTTGTGTGCGTCGAGCGCTGCACAGTCTCCTTCTGGATACAACCAAGGCGCAAGGCGTCGTCTTAGTGTCTTATATAGTCACGAAAACTTCACAGACGTAAGATAATGGCCATCGACGACGACAGTACGCTGACTGAGCTGATCCTCCTGAGCACGAAATACCTTCAGGAAGAACTGGTTAGTGTATCATTAACAATTCGTTTTTTTTTCGAACTCTTGTATTTTTTGATTGGTGATTTGGTCATCCTTTTAATGTGTCCCTTTCCAACACCACAGAAATTTTATACCGATGCTTTCTCATTTGTGGGGAAGTTTACAAGGTTCGTGTAATTGGAAAACTCTGAATTAGCAGTCATCCTGCTCACGAATTTCGAGTAGTTAGAGATGTAGTTAATCTCGTTTTCCGTCTTTTTTCTTTGTTTTGTGGGGTAAAAAAGGGTGAATTGCGCATAATCGTGGTATTACTTGGATGATGATCGAGGTGCTTGGAAAGAATCGGAATTCATCGACTACGTGTGAGTGTATGCCGCTATTGCTTCTTATAAATACGAGAACTCAAGATTAGCAATTGTGGAGACCTGCTCAGATGTGAATGAGATAGTGATCAGCACATTATTCGATAACTGTCTGATCCATTCTGCGCATGTTTTTGATCACGATTATTGCTTTAAGTGCCGTGCCGTTTTTGAGAGGTAAATACCTAGCGCTTAGCGCTAGTTCTAGCGTCATTGGCGGTTTCGCTCGGGTCTTTTCGATCCATGACAGGTCTCGGTCCACAAGGTTTGAGCGAGTAATAACAGCAGTATAGAAGTGAATCTAAACTCTTGTGCTTCTCAAACTGAACTCAAGCCCTGAGTACATCAATAAGAAATTGTATCAAAGTTTGTTCAACTTGGCCACCTAACTACTTCTTTTCCACCTGCTAATTCTTCCTCCCTTCATGCTCACGATCAGTTCATTTAGCATTCCTCCTAAGTGAGCAACGTGACCAGGCTCAGGCTCTACACGGCTATGTAGTGGCCATGTGTTTTCAAAGCAAACATTACCGTCTTTCATCTAACGCAAAAATCCTTTACCTATGAGAACTCTCGTTGAATTTTGATCGCTTTCTATTCGCAGAGTATTTATTATCATTTGAGTCAGAGTCACGACGTAATGATATGTATTTGAGAGGTCTAACTTGTAAGCGTCGAAGCTGAAAGTGCGTCACCAAAGTGTAGGCAAAAGGTCAAGATACGCCCAGACCAGTTCATTTCCATGGCTGTACTAGGCCGCAGCCTATTCACCCTTGTGTTTGCTCTTTCATTGATGTTTTATGGTGACTGATTGGTGTGGAAAGGCCTCTACGGATTAGTTCGAAACCAGTCGAGTCGCCCGGCTTACGCCCAGCCTCATTCCTTGCTTTTACCAAGTAATTAGCATTAGAAGGTGTAGTTAGGGGGGGGGGGGCATTGATTAACTCGTGCAAAAACCTAGGATGGGGTATGAAATGAATATTCATTTGATTGGCCCACCTCGATACCTCTTCCTTCCCAAAGCTCAGTTCAACAAGCTATGTTCCCGCTAAGAAGCGTTAGTGAGCATAATTATGGCCTGACCGTTGAAATTATGTTGGAAAAAAGCAGAGATCTCTCAACTACACTATCACCTCCGATTTTTGTAAAGACATCCATAGCACGATGCCGGTACAGATCAAAATCACAGTTTTGGGTTACTCACTTCACTCCACATCGCTCACTTCTCTCCGCGGTACTCACTCTACTCCACCTACCCACTAAGTTACTGCCTAATATATAAGAAGGAAAAGCGGGATGGAGCTACATTTTCCATATCACTACCTTTATCGTAATCTTACGTTTTACGGATGGCCAGGCCGACAAACCGACAAACCAACATACCGACACACCGACAAACTTGCAAACCGACACACAAAGTTTCTGCTTTATAGATCAGAGATAATTAAGGTAAAATCACGAGATAAACCAATCATTTACAATCGCATGACTCAATGAAAGTTCGTCAGGTACATCAAATATTAGTTACATTCGCATAGTTAGTGATAAAGGAAGAACCCAAGATAGGAATGCAATAATCCTATTTTATAAATATAACCAGTCGGATCGCCCAGCTAACGCCGGGCTCTCCTCCTTCTTATGAAATGCCCGGCTACGCCGGGCATCCTCCTTTTCATATAAAGTCGGATCGCTGGCTAACGCCAGGCTATCCACCTTGTTGTGTCAAACACCCCATCCCGGGAAATGTTGAACTGAAAAATTTTTTCCCTTTTTCAAAGTTAATAAATTTTAAGTTTTTTTCCGCTGTTCAGCTAAATTTAAGTTTTTCCGGTGTTCAGCTGAGTTAGAGTATGAAACTGAAACAGAGCTTGAAATAGAATATGTCGTCGTAGCATATCACATAGTCGCCCGGGCTTCCCTCCTTCTTTCACAAAGTTGCAGTGAGTCGGCTAACTCTCCACTCCATTTTTGTTTCCTGTACACGAAATTTGACATAGAACTAACAGGGAAGTACAAATGATATTAAGTGAAAGTTGGTGTTTACGCCTTCAATTGAAAGAGTCGATCTTCTGCTCTCTTTCTCAAGAAGAAATACCCATCAAAGACTCAACTGTCAGATTACCAAAGATGATGCTGTGGAGATGTTCTTAGTGATGATATCAGCATTATCAGATGTTTTTATCAATGGATCTTTCTTTACGGAGATTTCATTAGATGAGAATTCCAGATTACTGGCGGTCGATTACGTTTTGTTGCAAATGATATCGAGCAATGAGGGTCCTTCGTTATGTCACAAACCTTGCTGGTAGCAGTCGTAATCTAATAGCAAAAATGAACATTATTCCCATCTGCTTATCGTATTGTCCTAATGGGTCCCTATCACTGCGCTTACCACTCACTTTGACACCCTAGTCTACCATCCCGTCTTATCGAGTGAAACATACTGAACGGTCAAAGCTACATCGTAGATGCTGAAGACGTTAGAATTTTGAACGGTAAGTGGCCACTCCTAGGTCCGCTATCTTTTCTTATCATTTATGATCAGTTCCTGTCACTGAGTTCCTATGATACCGTCATATTCTACATCACTTATTAAAATGGTGAGGTTCCACTATTAGTAAAAAGGGTAATCCTTCCAGATTTTAACGCTCCAGGTCCACGTAGACAGGAGTAATAAGGTTGCGGCCTAAACTTTCTATCGCGCACGCCCCGCCCCTGTGCATGGAGTCCGGTCTTGCCACCCACCGTAAGTGTTCTCATCCTGTTCCCCGTACTCCTACCAAGTTTGAACGCTTTAGGTCCACGGGGGCAGGAGTTATGAGTTTCCGGTCAGACACACACACCGACACACACACACAAACACACCGACGAACCGACAGACACACTTAGCGAATTGCATATAGTAGGATGTTTGTGACCCCTCAAGGTGTTGTGTTTTTTCTACATTCAGATATCACTTGCAACGAAACCAATCCGACCACCAAAATATGTCAATTGGCAGGAGGGGCCATGGAATTTGATAGTGGCATATCAACAGTTGTGAACAACAATAAAAATTATTAAGTTTCCGGGATTCATCAGGTTGGTCAGCCGAAGTGAAGGCGCTGTGCCAGTGAAGCTAACAAAGGAATGAGCTAGCCGTCAACGGTGCTGAAATCCTGAGATCCTGTGCAGATGATATTTCTCTCCATAAAAGGGAGCTCAGCAGAAAGAGAACCAATGGAACACAATATGTGGTGTCGCTTACGCTCTGTGCTGTATAAATTCGAAACAAAGTG
>UZAF01016191.1:43538-56169 GCA_900617895.1 Haemonchus placei
ATCGTAATCGTGAAGTTTTGCGGACGGAAAGACCGACCAACCGACACACAAAGTTTCTGTTTTATAAATGAGAGAGATTGGATGGGTCTGTAGGTTTGTAGATGTGTTTGTATAGTTCATTGAGTGTGTCTGTTGGTTTGTAGATGTGTTTGTATAATTCATTGAGTGTGTCTGTTGGTTTGTAGATGTGTTTGTTTGAAGATACTTGTTCATGGAGACTAATAAGGATTGGTAGGGACTGCAATGGAAGCTCTGAATTAGAAGGCAGGAGCAGTCAGCAGTGGAAAATTAGCACTTCGGTAGAGGATGTGGAGTGTGAAGGACCGTGGACAGTTGGTGACAAAGACGGATAACAAGTGATAAGGTGTGACAAGGGGTCATGGAAGGCAAGAGTCAATCACTCTGTGACACCCTTCATGTTGTCAGTGGCTCCTTGCCCTTAATTTCATAAGATGAAAGGTTTCAGGTGGATGGCGGCAGAAATGATAACATCTGAAAGGGAAACTTGAAGGGCAAGAGCTCGTGGCGGTCACGCCTCGGGTTGATAGTGGAAACCTATTACTTCAGTGTAAGAGTTGGGGTATAAAGAAACCGTAGACAATTGGTTACAAAAACTGCAACTGATAAGGGCTGGCAAGGAGCAATGCAAGCGGTAGCCACCGGAATAATGTAGTCACGCTTTTCACAATGGTCTTGCAGTCTTAACACTACGCTGAGTAGTGTGGGGTGTGGCAAGGTCGTAGAGGTTGGTAATAAGGACTCATAGAGACTAATGGAAGACAGAAACCACTAGGTCCTGTTAACTTTTTCTTAAGAGTACATTTCCGGCAATTTGTCGGGTGGAGGGGGAATATGTCGGGGTGGTCGATATTTGATGACAAGCGTGGATAACAACCAATAAGGTCTGATAAGGAGCTAAGAGGCTAGAACCACTGGAATAGTTACGCCTTTCGCATTAACCTTGGGGCCTTGACACTTCGTTAGTGATGTGGGGTTTCACGGGATCGTAGATGGTTAGTTATAAGAGGTAATGGCGACTGATAAGGGCTGAAAGACAACAGCAGTAGAGCAGTAGAAGGTAAGAGCCAGTGGACTCCTTGCGCTCTTCGTACAATTATTTAAAACCGCAGTTCACGATAAAAATCGTTTCTGAGATTTTCCTATAGTATGTCTTCGAGGCTCCTCGGCTGCTTTCATAGTCCGCCGGCCGGCGCGCAAGCCGAGGTAGTGCTAGGGGGAGGAGGGAGGCAGACGGTCGGTCGAAGGGCTGAAAACAAAGAAGAACAAGATCAAAAAACAAACAACCAGGGGCTTGTACAAATGCTTTTTGATCTTGTCTCTCTGGTTGGCACGCCGGGTCGCCGGCAGACTATGAAAGCAGCCCCCTTTATACCACACCTGCCGTCATAAAGTCGAAAAACGTCATGGATAGGGCACAATAAGTAGCCAGGGCCTGTATATTATGAATGCCACACCCATTATGGACAAGTTTCAGCGGCTTCGTAGAGGCTGCTCTATCTCAAGAGACTCCCATGTAGAAAATCCAAACAAGTTGACATAACCCAAGGCGTCAGTGAAATGCAGTTTCGGATAATTTCGGCTTGATGTAGTCATTTCTTTGAGCAATGGAGCAAGTTGAATCTCGTCCAAACACCCATTATATGCCATTACTGTCACATGATCTCGTACTACCTCCACTTCCACTAATTTTAAAAGCCTTTAAGTATGATGATTTTCTTGCTTTTTTCGCCACCGATGTACTCCTCTACATTAACACTTCCACTTTTCTACCTAAAAAGGGTACCTCGAAATTATCGTGAACTGTGCCTTTGAAGCAGTGAAAACTGGACTAGTAACTGAACTAGACGAGTTCTGTCAAAGAAAATTCTTTACAGTTTTCGCTTAATGTAGTCAGCTCTTTGCGCAATTGCAATAACTGAAATCTCTTCCATGTAATTTTCGTCATGGCAGTCTCGTCCAATCTCTATTTTCCCTACTTTTGGGGAGATATATTTTTCGCGAAATCGGCGAATTCTCTCGCTTTCTTCACTAACGATGAACTATTCCCAATCTGTACTTAAGCTTTTCGAATAAAAACGGGTACCTCAAAATTATCGTAAATTGTGCCTTTGAGCATTTTTTGACTAACCACTTTGTCCATTGCGCCCTTCTTGTATGGTACTTCGTAGGTAAGATGTGGGGAAAAGGACTATTGGTGGCTGGTGACAAGGGGTGAACACAACGATGAAAGAAACTGAGAAGCCATACAAGGCGAGAACCATAGAATCTGTGGCAGCTCCCGCATTATCAATCAAACCTCGGCCAAATCGATCAACGTGGACATAACGGTATTCTGTAATCTGTAATCTTGTATACTCTGATGACTGTGTTCATTATAGTTCTGAAGTATCTAGTTAAGGTGATTTAATGGAAGCCACGGGCAGAATAGTGCAAGGATGGCGAAGAAAGCTAGAAAACTGCTGGATATTAATAAAAAAAATTGCCTGTCATCTGTCGTCCTCTTGATCATCGAACTCCTTGAATTTTCGCCAGTAATATCTCCATTGTCCCTGTTGCGAACCATCGTCCTCGCTCAAGGGACACGGGGATCATTGCGCTGGCAGCCGTCCAGCGACATCCTGAGAGATCCAGTGAATAACCGTCCTGGTGCTACCTTCACCACTATATCGCATGACTTTTCCGGCCCACTCGATTTTCGATTTCTTGGCGTGAGCAAGATCAATCCTGATCTTCGTTGGTTCAGAACCTTCCCCTCAATGCCTTCACAATGACGCATGCCATTCATGGAAGCGGCACGACAAATTGAGTGAAATGGTGTCGCCCTGCTGAACTCCCCTCTTCGCGTTATTAACTTCTCTATAGAATGGCGAGGTCCTGCTCGTGAATTTGCAAAGCACACGAAGTATCCTTATATAGTGATACTAGTGGTTGCCTAGGGCTTCGATTACCCCTCTGTCTCGACGGTATCAAAGGTTTTCCTTATATCTATGAACATAAGACGTAACGGCATTTTGTACTCTCGTGATACTTCAGCAATTTTTGAAGCGGTTAGTATATGATGGACTGTGCTGAACACTCTCCGAAACCCTTCTTGCTCGCATGGCTATACTTCATCTAATACTATATCCCGACAGCATCCTTTGTGTACCCATTGGTCGCCACCGGGTTAGGAGGAAGTTGTAGGAATCTTTTTATCGTAAATTGTGCCTTAACTAAGATACGATGGGACGAAATAACCGTTTGTCTGAGGTTGCAGTTAGACGTTTCTATCGAAGAGTCCCAAGTAGGATGACTTTCTCCATTCCCCTTCGAGGTGCAGTAACTGTTTCGTCAAGACGACGAAGGAAAGTCACTTGGTCTTTAATTGGAAAAGTGGTAGCGGGCTTCGCGAACGCGTTTCCTAGTCTCGGCGACCCAGTTCATAACTACTGCTCTTCTCTCTTTCAGATCTTAATTCATTGCTTCTCTGCATAGTTTCCAAGTTCGTACGTTTGTTGATGACTGCCAGCAGCTCGCGCACTCCACACTGATATATCAGCTCAAGAGTTTTTGAGCAGAGACGTCTCTTGGCTCTTCGTAGATTTTCGCTTTCCTGGCACTATCGTGAAAATATTGGACGGGCTGGATGTATTCCTCGTCAGTTTTGTCGCGAATAGAATCTTCAAACAAACTCGCAAGTTAAGCGATTAGCTCCCGGTTAACAACAGTCTTGGGGCTTCGTTTCCTGACTTCTCAGCTCTCTCGCCACGCACTGAAGACAGAATCTATCGCGGAGCGCTGCAGAAGTCCGGACTAACAGCGACGTCGGTCACGCAAGACTTTCGATTGAAGATAATGTGGTCTATTTTATTATGGAACTGTTCACCATGTAGCTCCCATGTCCATCGTAAATAGGAGGGCTTCCGGCTTCCATTTTTACATACGAACCAATTCGTTTTACGTCAGTGTGCGGGCGCGCACGCCCGCCGGACTATGAAAGCGGCCAGTTGGATAGTGTGGGTCGAAATGATGAACTCGGACACCACTTCACTCCGTGATTCCCGGTTTCCGGTGTGGAACTCTTCACCCGTTCTTCTGGGACCAATTGGCTTTGGAATCGCCGACAACGACCCTGAAGAAAGTGTGATTTGTTCTGAAGAGCCTCACGTGGCCCAAATAAAACGCTCCCGCTCTTTTTCTCCACAGCTCGTGTAGGTGCGCTGATAACGAAGATTGTTAGAGCTCAGGTCAAGACACATCTTCACCATCACTGCTGACGCCTCTACTGTCGCGTGTTTCAAAGAACAATTCTCCTCTAGTCTCGTTTAGTTTGATATAACGTGCTTGATCTTACTAGCGGCATCATATTCTCGATTCACTCTTCCGATGCAAGCGTCGTGCACTGGGAACGCAGTTCGCCCCCTTAAACCTTCTCGTTTTGAGCAGACTGTTTTGGCCCCGAAATTCCAGCAGCCTTTCTAAACGGTTCTACACAGCGCTGCCAAGTTGGGGGGGGGGGGGGGNTGGGGGGGGGGGGCCCTCAGGTTCACAGGAATTAGTCCCATTTACAAAGATTACTGTTTCTGGCATCTGAATACCCATGAGTAGGTGACCAGGCTCTGACGTGGAGGTTGGGTTTACTCCGGGTAGCTAGCCAGCTGAGAGTGGACAAAGGGCCCAATTCCGGAGGCAGCCCTAAATGGTCTACCGGATAACTTCCTGGTCGCTCGTATGCTTAGCCAATGTGCATGACACTAACCGTACCTCTAGAGTTCCTTTAATGAGAAAGAACCCACGAAGGAGATTTGTAGGTACGATATAATAATGCAGGACTAATTTTGAGTTATCAGATCCACGGGAGGGAGCATAAGCTTGAACAGCGTGCATTTATTGTAGTCGATCAACCTCTCCGAATCCCGCTGGCTGGCCTTCCTCTTCCAGCAGATCTCTTATCGTCTTCAACTTTTACATATGATGAAACGTGTTCAGCGATCGATAGTGGCTGACTAAGAGAGAATACTTCTTCGAACTTGAAAGCAGTCACATCCCTTGAAAGCACGGCAGTTTCTGCACATTTTCAAATTTTCGGGTCCAGACCTTTCACCACGATTTTATAACGGTTTTCCTATAATTACAGTCGTTTTCCTAAGGCTTTCAGCAGCCTCCCTCGAAGGTAGTATCTTCGCAGTCACGCAAATGTGTAGGTGTTACGCTTGGGTGGAAGCATATTCAAAAAGATTGGTGGGCTTCGTTTGATCTTTCATTTAACTCGGTTCGGATAGCTGTTGTCTTACCTATCATTTGATGTTCAGAATAAAGCAGGGTGCTAAGGTGTTTGACGAGACGATATCGATTCGAATTTTCACACCTGCTCTAAACACTTCCGTCATCTAGGTGTCATATTTCTTCCCGTCAAATAACGGCGGGTATGCATGTATAACCTTGAGATATTTATGGGGATGCACTGTTATGTGCATGGTACTTTTTAGTGTTTTGCTTCATCAAGAATCTAAAGCCCTTTTGGGAGAAAATTAAAAAAATAGTTTTGTGGAAAAATGGTCTATGAACTTTTCCTCTGCCAAGGTTTTTGTTGCTGAATTTCAAGCAGGGAATGTGAGCTTCGCGCTATTCGCCACACATGCTATTGGCGTGAATGAATTTCGAATTCTTCAGCTTTAATGAATCTCCCTGGTGACGGTTCTAATTTTCTGCTTAAGAAAGCGCAATGTGTGACGTTGCCCCGTGAAACGTAGCGATTTTTGGATTCTGTGATACGGTCAGATGTTGCATTAGGGCAGGAAAAGAACGTATGTATATATTAGCGATGGGACTGCAGTTGATAAAATGAGCGGTGAAATCGGCTTCTGGTGTTCATTGATGAAATTCGGAATATGCGATCTGTTCTGTTATTCTACAAACTTAGGTTCACCTATCTACAATAGTTGTGAAATAAGTACAGAATCAGCACATGTACTATCTAGAAAATGGCTGTTTCTCCTGACCTCGATCCACTTCAATCGTAATTGAAGACTCAGCTCATTTACTTCAATGTTCCAGGATTCTGAGAAAAAAAGCCAATTATGGAAGCCAGTCCCTGCATTCAAAATTTTGCTTTGAGGATCGTTTGCAAAATCTTACAGTGATCGGCACTGTTTTAATGAGGCGGGTGATAGCAAGGAGTTTTTCATGGAAAATGTTGGGATACTTCTTTGGCCTATCTATTATCTGTGTCATTCTTCAGCGAAAGCTGCACATTAATTTCCATTCTTAGATATACAAGGTGCCTTTCAAGGATACATCGGAAACTGTATGCTTCCCAAATTCCTAGGGCGTAGTCTTAGATAGTTAGTTAGCAGTGTGTCGATCTAACCAGTCACCCCTTATAGCACGCAATTGCACCTGTCAACAGTTGGTTTCTATCAACAGTTGCGAAAATGAGTTTTTGGCAATGAAGAAATACAATTAACTATATGGAATTAAAAGCCAATTATGTTGTCCAAATATTCTCCATCTTGTCTTTTTCTGCGGTGATGCAGATCAAATCTGCTTTGTCGATATTCCATTGAGCGATATTTGATATTCGACGGATATTACATTGTCTACCATCACAAATGCATTCATGTAAATGCTTTGCACCCGATTTGAATCATTTTTTTCATCGGAAATATTTTGAAGAACAGCTGATCAGGAGTGTAAAGTTTTGTCGATGGACGACAAATTCAATGGTACTCATATGAATAAAACGTCGACTTTCACCTCCCTCTCTCTTTGAGATATCTCAACCTCCATAGGAAGTTTTATAATGGGGTTCGTGAAACGGAATTTTTAAAGCTCATTCAGAAGCTTATATAAAAAACGTCAGGAGGCTCTTACGATTTTGAACTTGTGAGATTTCACACTATAGTTTAAGCGACAATTTAATGAGACGCTGCGAATCGAGCAAAGATTTGCTATGCTCTTATTTTATTCACCTTTGCAGCTTAGTTTTTGCTGATTAGATGACATTTTTTTCCGCACACATATATCTCAGTTTCCGTTATGTTTTCTATGACTGTTTTGGAAATTTGTTCAAAGTTGATACTTCTTTTTCTCTCCTCTCTCTCGTCGTCGCTTCGGAGCCCATAAATCTTGCCGCTGTTCTGTTTGGCCGTTGTTCGGCTATACATCATTTTGCACACGGCTCGACCATTCGCCAACGTGACCTTGAATGCCTGGCAAATGTCCTTCGAAATGCTCTTGTTGCGAAACACTAGGGGCTTTTTTTAATTGTTGACAGGTTGAGACCATTCACTCAATTGTAAGGCAAGAAATTCCTACTGATTAAGCGATTAAAAGAGTGCACAAAAATCGTTTTTAGGCCAAATTAAAGCGACACAATGGCAGTGATTAAGCTTATGTGGAAACATAATTTGCAGATTTATACGGTATAGAAAAACCAGTGCCAATGCGTAGATAGAGTAACTATCACTATTGGCGAAATAAGGGGTAGAAGAGTAGGTGAGCAATCCTACTTGAATAGACGTTCCTCGAAAGGACATGTAAGCTGAGGTTCCTCAAAAGCTCACACGCTAAAGAGTCTCGGGTGGGAAGTTTATGGTGATTGCGAGCAAATGTGGGCAGCGATGCGTTCATCACGTCCAAAAACTGTCAGATCGAATGTTGCCCTTGTCAACCAAGCCCTCTGTCCCTTCAGGATTTTGATTGGCGTCAGACCAATGTGTGAGGAAACCCAGAGCTGCACGCAATTCAGTTCACGATTTACCAGAACCGGGCTATCGATGCCACACGTTTTCTTTGTCATTCTAAGAGGTGTAGTCGGTTTCGTAGAAGTTGAGAACTATTAACTGATGGAGTTGCATTTTACATCCGAACTATGTGCTGTTCCCAATTTCAAAGGGTGTTGCTGAAGAATGGAGGGTCAGTGTGGTTGGCTACTTGTGTTCAGACCACCATGTGTTCGGATTGTGCAGGGTTCGCTCACTGTTTGTACTGTCCTTGCATCGGAAGCGATTTTGTTCTACGTACCGGTCAGTGAATTATGCGTTTTCAATTTTTTAAACGTAACTTCCGCAGATCTCAACCTTTCGGCGGGAAACTTAAACAGCACGTAACTTGAACAGTTAGTAACATTATAGATGCGCAGGAGTCTAGCAGCACACTTCCAAGTGAAACTGGCTCTTAATTTTCAAACAGCCCCCCAACGCACACTTTTGCCTCCGATAACTCGTTGGTTTTTACGTTAGGAATTTCGGGCTAAATCTTGCTCCTTTGTGTCACGTCATGCACCTAGTACATCAATAAGGCTTTTCCAAGGCACTCGGGGATCTGTGAGTCACGGCAAGATCAAGTTGACGCCGTCATTCGGGGCTTCCAGGGAGCCTTAACATCCAGGCGAGTTTCTGAAGTTCAAGGCGTGCCAGTGATGTGCGTACAAATGGTTTGGAAGGAACACAAGGTCACAAAGTCAGCCGAAGTCAAAAGTCACGCAGAGGTAGCGGGGTTGACGCTATGTCTTGTCGATAGGAAAATTGTGCAGCGTGGCTCGGGTTAAAACTTCTCGCGAAATTTCGACGCCCGACAGGCCGATCCATCCGTAAACACTGTTCTACGTCTTTTGAAAGAGGTCGATCTGTTTGGACGTCGTCCAGCAAAGAAGACGCTCATTTCTGCCAAGAATCGCAAAGTGCTTCTCGATTGGGATCATGCCCACAAGAACTGGGTAATCCAGCGGTGGCGTAAGGCCATCAAAAGCGACAAACCCAAGTTTTTGCTGTCCGGCAAGGATGAAATCAAGTTTGTGTGACGTCCAATCGGTACCAGATGCCATGCAAGTTGCCAGCTGCCAACTGTGACATATGGCGGGGGNTATCTATCCGTTCATTCGCAGTATTGGCTCCGGTCACTTAATTTTCCAGCAAGACCATGACCTGAAGCACAAATCGAAGCTGCTCACCAAATGATTCCGTTCCTCTGCTACCGTGGCCATTGCAATCCCCAAATCTGAGTCCTATTGAACATCTGAAGAATTGTCTCTAGTGTCGTGTTAAAAACCTTCGAGCCCACAAAAAGCACGACAAGCTCCTCAACTTGAGGATATATGGGAGAACATCCATTAGGAGGGGATCGACAAACTCATCAAGTCCATGCCACGCCGATTTAAGCCATTATTGACTCTGAAGTTTATGCTACGAAGCATTCATGTCTTACTTGTTATATTTGCTCTTATGCAAAGTGCTGCGCTGAGAAATGGAAAATTGAGGCAGATTGAAGTTTCACTGGAATTATGGGGCTTGACCCTTTCTTTGACTAAAATCTTTCAAAATATTCCACAATCAACCTAGACTACTGAAAACGCGCTCTCTGTTCACATGCAGTGATAGGAACCCACAATGGAAAAACCAGATGTAAAGATGCTGTTTTAAAGAAGCTACGTTTGAAAAAGTGAAAACGCATACTTCACTGACCGGTACTCTACTTGTGGTTAGCAAGGTTCACTTGGGCGGTTATGAGCAAACTGGGGGTGGCTAGCGGGGTTGATGAATAAATTAAATGAATGATGGTGTATGGATCCTTCTGATTCTTTCGATTGCTGCAGCCGTTTGTCTTGAATCTTTGGATGGTGTGTTCTCTAAAAGCAGGCACGCGGAATTCGTAACGATAGGATAAAGGTTCAAACTCAGTTCTGTACAAGGTGATTCGATTTTTGGTTCTCAATTTCAGATTTGTGTTAGTCACCGAGTTTTCGCATTATGTATATTCTTGAAGTACTTTTTTTTGAACGGTTTGAAATGGGGCAGAAATAAGGATATTCCCAAGTGACCCCTCATCCATGTTGGCTTTTTTCACAGGTCACGATATACACCGCACCACATAAACTTCATCTGATTGAAAGCAGAAGGTATAATAAATTGTTCAGGATGTAGCTAATAGAAATTATGCCTATGTAAAAAAAAGTTTTCTGCCAAGGGCACTAAAAATTGAAGCACGATAGTTCTTTTCAAAGTCATTCTACTGTTATTATCACTAACAGCATTATGTTATGGCCGGAACCAATATGAAAGCGATTAGAGTTTCTCCTTTCTGTTTTGGAGAGTAAATGAATAAGAAAAATGCTCAGATCTACATGTTTTATGGGGGATCTCAACATTTCTGGCTTTCCCAAGCTCAAGTTTTATTTGAAAGCTCTCAAAGACGGTTAATATCGCAATAGTTATTTCAAACTGTAGCTTCTCGTTGTTATAATTAGCGCGCCCCCTACTCTGATCGGTTTTTTTATAAAGCCTCCAAGCTCTGAGCTTTTAATGCAACTTCAGCTCTTCATTGACGAGGGAAGGAATTGTCTTTGTACTATGAAGGGAGATGGTTAATTGCAAATTTAAACCATGACCGTCATTGAAAAGTTTTGTATTCTTCAAGAAAGGTCAGTTTTGAGAAGATGTTGATGTGAATATAGAATAAGGTAAACGGTATTATCCAGCTAGAGTACTATGATATTCTATCTTCCTTGAAAGATTATTCCATTGATCTATAGTGTAAATATGTATTCTTGGCAAATTGCGACGTTGAGTTGGAGTCAAAAAGGGTGACCCACATGAAGTGTGACGCAGAAAACCAGCATCAAAATTATACAGATCGAACCAAATAGGAAACTATTACTCCTACACAATCATCACAAAATTGTAAACTTATCACATCTCGCACGCAGAATGACCATCTTTCGCTTTAATGCAAACATCAAACCTCATTCGGATGTTTTCAAGAATGCGCGCAATCACTTTCTTCCCACGCTTCTACAAGAGAACTCCTTTCGGAGGTTCCTAAGACCTGTGTTTGGAAGCGCAGGCTTTTCGCTCCAGAATCGACCATACACCAAAATCCGAAGGATTGGGATCGGGGAATTTGGAGTTCAAAACTGCTTCGCCCCAAAAACCCGGAAGCGTGGTTTCACTACATTGCAGCATCTTCTTTGCGCTGTGGGCTGGTGCCCAATCCTGTGGAAGGTTCAGCTGACGTTTATCGCATTCCTTTCCGCCAAAGCGATCACCGCTTCTTCCAGTCCAGAAGCCCATAAGTTGATTTTTTTTATTGCCCGTTACATTTCATGTGGGTCACCCTGTACTTGACGCATTCTGAATAAGAGCCAAACAACTTCGCTACCAATTAGATACTCGTTAAATGCAAAGCTAAAGCCTACCCTTTTTGGAATACCTTCCACTGGGACCGGCATTTAACAGATGAACTTCGAAATGGATTCGCTGTAAATAACTTACGTCAAAACTTCCTCAATTGTGTATATCCTCTATGTAACATTTTCCGAGCTGAACGGCTCGAAGTTTCTCATGCTGATCCATTTTGAGAAAACTGATGTCATTTTCTGTTTTCAGAAGCAAAGATGTTGTTACGAACATTTGTTTTTGGAACCTGCTCATATAACTACCGAAAAAGAAGTATCGCTTTCATGAAAACTTCGAAACTTTTTTGCTTTCGTACAGATTTCCCTTTAAATGAGAAGAACGGTGATCCGCGTCCAACCTTTGTTGGTGGCACCTTCGTTTCATCACTTCATTTCTCGCTGTATGCGCTCTCTTCGAAGTCTATAAATACAAATTTTGTCGATCTCTTGATTACAATGAGGCAATTGTCTCCTTCGATTTTGTGCCGAGTAAGTGGCTAGAATATGGAGAAGGTTCCTTTTATTAGGGTCGTAGGTGAATTTGTTAGGATGAAGCTAAATCCCAGCAAGGTAGGGCAAGTTTTCGAGGTGACTTTACTGTAGAGTGCGTTTCCGTAATGTGAACTTCCGAAATGAGCATAAAATTGATGACTACCGCCTCCTAGAAAATCGATGTAGATGGCAAGCTTGGGAAACAGAGGGCTACACAAAATCTTTTCTTAATAATTCTTTTCCAGCATTTCTTTGAGATCTCAGAGCATTCTCTCAGTATGCGGTCTGTTTTGCAATACTCTTAGCAGAAAGGGTTACCGTAGCCTTCATCACTGCCTCTTATGAAAACCAGAAAAGAGCTGATCAGTAAGAAAAAGGGCTGAGAAACAAAACGTAGGTAGGTTGACAGCTTTTATAATCTACGACTTCATGATTCTTTTTGCCGCTCTCGTTACGTTTTCGACATAGAATCAGTTTCCAAAAATTCGGAGTATGCAATTTGCTTCACGAAAATGAGTGGTATCCGTTGCGGAGAATGAATATGCATCGAGTTGCGTATTGCTTGTGCGCTATTGGACCGACCCATTTTTCAGCTACATATTGTACAGTTACTGTGTTTCACTGCTTTTGCGTAACAAAATTGGACATCCATATGAATTGCTACCTCATCCATAGTGCTTTTTTTCCATCGTTGTCATTTGAGGCCTGATTTTACTAAGTTTTCGAGACAAGTCAGGTTATTCCGGTGCTGCTTTTTTGCTTTATAAATACAGGGTGGACCAAAATTATGATTACACAGAAATCACATCGCAGAAAACGAATAGAAAGCCAATAGAGCAAACCAATTCCATTAAAGGGTTTAGCACAAATTTCTTATCAAAACTGTACATTGAGACTGGGATGTGTTGCTTTCTGCTTTCACCCAACCCCAAAGATGACGATGGACGGCATTGACGGTGGCGCGCA